>BHDV01034175.1:17198-40767 GCA_005406045.1 Adoxophyes honmai | reverse complement strand
AACTCTTCAGCTTTATTATATTAGTATAGATTACGAGCCGTTTTTACAGGCAATTCTCTTAATGATGCCTCAGTAATTTATGAGGTAATTTGAAGAGATATTGCCATAAAATGATTTCACTCGTATTACATTATACCTTTAGCAGCTTGAGAGAAAGGGCTTTAGCTTTAAACTCTCTAAACGTCTTTTGAAATGCTACTGGTCGTTTGATACTTAGTACATTCACGATCATATGAACTAACCAAAACACTGTTTTAAATATACGAAGTATAGGTACCTATCTTCATTGTGCAATTGCAGCCATAAGTGTTGTATTACCCAAGGGAAGCAGGGATATTTTTTTTCCAATTATGTTGACTCTAGGTATAATCTAATACGCCTCGAACGATTGTCATTTTCCTATCAATTTCTAAAAAATCTCCATCCATCTCATTTGCCAGCCTTATTGAGCAAGAGAAGCAAACCGTTGATATTTTACGAGATAAGCTTTACGAGGTCTCTCATTTTACCCTCGAATACCAACTTTAAACATCAGAATCCTTGTATTAAAGACCATTTTACAGTATAGGTCAATAACTTAGTCGCTACGTGATTTAATCGGAATCGTTTCCGAGGAAACTACATAGGCGCAGTACATAATGACGGTAATAATAACAATTTAAATTCAAGTTCGCTGGATCTCGCTAAACCGAAACCAAATTATAATATACAAATGAGTGAGTGAGCAGAAATAACGAAACAGTTTATGTCCCGTGCGTTCCCACAGGAACGGTATGCGATGCGCCCGGGACAGAGGCGGGAGTGGAGTCGCTGTTAGTTGAAAAATATTTATATTTGGCGAGCTATTGGTTAGTGAACTGCCTACTATAAACGGTGGAAAGATAAGTCGGGTCCTGGAGGAAACAACTTTTTAAATCTTTTAATCCTTTTAACGAATGTTCGTTACAAAAAGAAATCCTATGGATTAGTATAATAAAATAGCAAGTGTTATTTTTTTATTTTAGTCTGTTCGAGTCCCAGGAGAGCCAAACCAGTTTGAGAAAATATTTGAATGCAGTTTTGTTTCTTTACAAAAATAATTGACTGTCCACTTTAAGCAAAATTAACCAAATTAAGGTTTTAAGTATATGTGAACGCCATTACACGCTTATGTTAATTAGTATCATTACCACTGTTTAACTAATCATTTTGAACGATGTCAAACTTCATCTTTGCACCAAATTATGCCTTTACGGTATACTAATTATAATTACATACTAAATAATACATCCCCATGTTGACTTAAATTGCATTGTTATGTAAATTTGAGCAACCGTCTTTTGTTTGCCTAATTAATTTATGGACAAATAATTAGAAATGCTAAATTGCATACATGTTGGGTAACTGTTTAATGATTAAATTATCTGGACACAAACTTCGTTACTAATCAGTTACTAATAAGTTGTCATTTACATTTACATGTTACATCTACTTTACCTAATATAACACAAACTTTTTGACCATCAGCGCTATTGTCTAACACACCAAAAAACAATGTAGATTTTGGGTGCGTTAGACAATAGCGCTGCAGATGTTGATACCTCTGCCGCCAATAATAAAATAATAATACGAAAAGCTATAAATATGTAATTGTCAAAATTGAAAAAATGTTGCAAGTGCAAAAACTTTTTAGAAGCTTTAAATATTACTGTAATGTAACTCGAATCTAAATATCTTTTTAGCTACAATTCGACTCCACGCCGTTCTCTGCGCCAGCCTTGTATCTGGCCGGCTGATATATTAGGCCCGGGCTCGAATAGCCCCCGGCGATGCGCGAGCGCCGATCCCAGCCAGTGGGCTTGATAAAGTTTCCGGATTATTCCGACTTGGTAGAGCTTAGTTGGGGTGAAATTTCGCACTACAAGAACAAAATATTCTGTGTAGTTTCAACGCCTTCAAATTATTCTTTGAAAAAATTCGCGCTGGTTATTGAAAGTTTAAGATTTTCAACGATATTTGTCTTTAGGGAAGTCTAAACGGCGATTGAACGATTCGAATCATAGATAATGGCTTTATGGTTTTTAATTTGCTTGGTTCATGACTAAATTGTATACCACAAATCACGTCACCCGTGCTTTGGAAACTTTTTAAAAGCAATATTTTTATTAAAGACCAGGATCATATTTCACGCTTCAACCAAAACTAGCATACCTACCCGTATCTTAGCCTAATTCTCTTGAAACTACCTACATACTACCAACTTTAAAAAACTTCCTCATAAAACCAATTTCTCTCTACCCAAATTTCTCAAACACATTCCTCCCTGAGAGGGCGGGCCCGGTAGCCCGGAGGTTATATACCAAGCATGTAAGTGAGGGAGCTCGCTACTGGTTTGAGTTGCGGCCAATCAAAGGGAAAGAATGCTTTAGGCGAGAATTGGGATGTGGTTTTTGAAATTGGAACTGCTACTGGCAGTTGAGAATCGGTTTTGATTTTAAATTAAATTGAATTTGGAATCTTTTGCAGGATGGAGTAAAAATGAGATCTTGCAACTTAGGTGGGTAGAATTATTAATGAAAGGACTAGATATTACAAACAGATAATTAATAGACTCACCTACAAAAGTGTGCGTTTTTACTGGCAGTTATTCTAGTTTCGTTTGTCATTCAAGTTAACTTATTCTTTCACAGAATTCATTCATAACCAACCATACATACCTAGCTAAAAGTAGTTAGAAAATAAGTTAGGTTCAGACATTTATTCCAATGTCTTAGTAAAGTACCTATTTAAATTAATCCAGGACAGTCCATTAGTATTTTGCGTTTCACACCCACCTCTATCTCAATTTTAGGTTCAAATATGAAAGTGATACAACGACAGGTCGCTAGTCAGTCGCCTATACTTTGACCACCCTTCGTCACCTTTCAAGACATCTACGGAGGAAATAAAAAGTCACTCTAAACCCGAAGCAAAAGTCATTTAAAGTCACAAAAATCGAACGAGAAACAAAGAAAACGTGGTAAGATTTTGTAAATCTTATAAATTCTAACAGCGTATTATTTTCGTTCGTGGGCGGACCTCTACCGCCCGGAGGGTTATCTCGTAGGTCGCCGGTCTATAACCTACTAAAAGTCCACATATGCCGTTAAAACTTAATAACGGGTAACGCGGTAGACATGAGAGAGTTATTAAAATCATAAAGCTACGATTTTATTTTGTTGGTGAGTGGTTTTGATAGCGTTTAACACGTTCACTGCGGGGCAGGCCGATATCGGCCAATTGGGCTATCGGCTATGACAGAAAAACTAGACATATTTAACATACCGTCATAATAAGTACCTAACTGCACTGATATAGTATCAAATTCGCAAAAAATATCAAACTAATCGCACCCTGGTAAAAAATGTGAAGGTCATAAAATCCTTCTATTCACTTTTAATTATTTTCAAATTAAAAAAAGAAACTTAAATACTGAACCGGTTTCTACACCCTTCGACCCCTAAGACTACCGAGTTACGCGCCCCGCCCATATTACGTGATTGGCGCACAGTAGCCACTCGATCCACTCCTGCGCATGTTATAAAGTTAAAGTTGATAGGTAACTGTGACGTAATTGATTTCTCACCCACCGGAGAACGTTGGGCAGCAGAGAGTCTTGTGTAGACTGGATGGTAATGATGATCACATAAAATTACGTTATAATCACCTAGATTGTCTTTCTTAGTCATTCTGTTATCGGCTAAGAAAAAGGCTGCAATGTCGGTTATAAAAATATGGAAATAAAAATTAAATATGAAAGAACTTGCTTACGATTGCAACAGCCCTTTGCTTCCTGTTCTAGAAAACCACACGTTCTCTCTATGACGAAAGACGTCGCCGAAAGAGCAAATAGATTTGGTAGTCGATAAAACTATATTATGATACTTAGTTTATGCAAAGTCGCAGCCAACTTATCACGACCAGAGCGCGAATTCAGTCGCGCGCGAGATATATTACTGTCTAACTAGAAACGTCAGAAAAAGACAGTCTCTCTCGCGCCTCAGTCACGCATTTTGCCGAGCTAATCCTGTCTGGAAAACCACACTTTTGTTATTTTATAGCCGCCAATCTCGTTCTACAAACAGTTGAAGCCTTCGAAATTACTTCCTGCGCACAAAAAACAGCAGGTACTTCACCTGGCGCTATGTTTTCACAAACTGTTGGTTTTGGCCGAGGCTCGAACTAACAAACGGTGTGAACTGACCTCAGCAAATAGATCAATGAGTGGCCGAATTGTGAATGAAAATGTGCTAAGTGAGAACCGCAAAAAATAGCAAGTTTGTTGTAAAGCTTTATTCTTTGGGTAAATAATCCTGCGATTCGAATAATATGGATGTCACACGCATAGAAACAGCGGATTTCTCGTGTGGTCTTGAGTTTAGAATTACACCTCCTCGTGTCTTCCGTCGATGTTGTAAGATACGACAAAAGGACCACCGTCTGGTACAAACCGTAGGCAAGCAACTTAAATTTTTTAAGAAAATTCACAACACATTGTTCCCTGTAACGTTTCATGTGTTCTGTGAAAAACTGCATGCGAAACCAAAACTCATACTTCGTAGTTCGTTTCTTTGTTCTGTGAATCGAAGATAGGTAGGTACCTATAGCTTGTTTTACTATAACAATATCTTTTTAAGTAACACCATTATTATACTAAACGAAGAACTTTAAATTGCTGTACCTACTATCTGTTGAACTGAAAACCCCATTTATTTTAATTGTTTTCGCCACGTGCACCTGAGTTCACCGCAAACGCTTCTACGTTTTTGCTAGTTAAATAATTCTTCCTTTATTGTTTCTTTTTGACCAACCGCCATAATGGACGAACATTAACCCGGACTGTTTACAAAGATCGCAAAGACCTAAAAAACTAAAGCACTACCTCGTTCTGCATAGCGTTATCAACCGCTTTGTCGGCAAATCTGCAAACAAAGAGTTTCACGACCCGTGCACACATTCGCAGATAAGACTATCGGCTATCTGAACACCCTACTAGGAACAAATCGGGGGCTTTGAGGTGCATTGCTGCTAACTGAGATGTTAAAACATAAAGAAGGTAAAGTGTAAACAAATTTTGTTTTTGTGTGCAAAATAATTACGAAAGTTATTGGCACTTTCAGTTTCAGACTTGTGTTTTAGAACACACAATGAAAAACTTAATACTAATTTTAAATGCACTTTTGGGACTTGATTGAAACAATATACTTGTGGAAAAGACTCTAATATAGGTACAGATCTCTTTCCAGACAGAGGTTAAGGGTTGGAACAGATGTCCTTAGAGAGAAAGTTAGAAATTGTGTTTATGGAATCCTCGAAACTTAGAGCCATGTGGGTAGTATTTTGACAGTAGATGATGTAGATGACGTTTATTATAGAAGTCTCGACTATAGGTGGCGCTAGGCCGCTACATGCTTACCTACCGATTCATTAAGTTTTATTGACTGTCTAATTTCTTCTGTAAAAATAATTTAACTAAGCCTTTACAAGCTTGTGCTTTAGCTGTAGATAAATAGCAAAACATATCTGTACATACAACAATAATTTTAATTATCTGTTGATGAACTTTTTTGAGATGGTAAGGCACATGGTACATCTTCGAGTAACAACTACTAAAGAGATGATAGATGTATCATAAAAACCAGAGTTTTTACCAAGGTGTTGATTGCCTCTGTTGTCCGGCAAACGTATCTAATCAATCACCAAAAATGTATCATTACATCATTAGTGGATGTATTTCTTCAATTTAAATTCATTAAATTGACACACGGTATGAAGTTTGAGGATCGCCGTGTTCAACCAATTTAGAATGAAAACAAAATCCTGACATAAAGGACCACAGACTACTAGAATTGAGCTAATTGCTTTAGATATATAATTAAAATAACTCCAAGGGCCACTGGACAAGGGTTAACAAAGAAGAAGAATGATAAATTATATGTATCAGTGGTCTAGTTTAGTACCTACAAGCACAAGCTTTTAGGTCAAAAGAGATTAATTTTCCGATAATATTTACACATTTTACTATAATTTTATTTAACGACGTTTAGGTACGTCGATGTTTCAGAAACAGGTCAGGTCAGGAGTAGGTACCTACCCGAAGCTGACGAGCGTGTATGAAAAGATTTATAAAAATGGATGAAGCAACAGCGGTGTGTCAGGATCGAAGGAAATAGAATAAAGTGGTTTCTGCCTACCCTTGTGGTAAAGAGGCGTGACGGTATGTATCTATGTATGTAACCATACAATAGGTACCTAAGTTCTAAACACGGAATAGAAAATACAATGGAAGTGCCTTATGCGTCAATTACTTTCAGAACCAGTGTCGCCGTTGCGCACACCAACACAAAGTTAACTACATAGACATTTTGAATGTGATTGGTAGACATGTTTTATTCAAAAGGAAACAAGAAGCAGCAGTCAGCTAATAATATATTAGACCTTATGCCTGAGTCACACTGTCCACAATTCATTACTCGCATTTGTTGCTTATTACGCCTGGACATGACATTTAACTATACATGCAAACTACTGCCATCTTGCGTTGAGTAGCCGAACTATGAAGTAAGCACTAAGGACTAAGACTGACGTTAAACTAGAATAAGACTGTGATATAGAACTAGAGATGTACAGGCATGTATCTTGTACCTATCGATATTAGCTAACTATAGACGGCGTAACTGAGTCCTCGCCCGCGCGGTACAGAGACGCGGGGAGGACGAAGCAGTACGTCTAGTGTGTCTAAAACGATCATGCAGTCGATAACGATTTTTTTTGCGAGTTATCACAAAAATTGTATGGAAACTGAGACAGCGCCGTCAGCGGAACGTTTGCACAACTGCCGCAGTCGACACGGTTTCATGTAATCTCCAGTACTAATCTATAAAAATGATAACGTAGTTAGTTAAAGTTACTAATAAATATAAAAAACTAAACTTACACTAGTATCTATTTTTGGTTGAGAGGTTTCGGAGAAAACGGAGTGACAGACAGACAAACGCATGGATGGTTTCGTTATTATACCTTTTGAGATATGGTACGGTAAAATATTTTCTAAATTAAAAAATGTATACATACATTCATTACCGTGACAATATTTCGAGTTGGAACAGCCGTGCTACTTAAATATCTGTAGCCTTTTGGAGTAATAACAACATCGTTCTCATTAAAATGTTCCGAACATATTGTACTATGTAGTTTTCGCTGGCATCCAATTTTGTCTCCCAGTCGCCTCGATCCATTTTTCCTTTTAAATAGGATGATGAGGAAATCTAAAATAGTTGGTTTTACATAATTCATTCGAAACTAAAAAAAACGATTATCGATAACTTTATCGACAATACATTCTCACTAATTTTGCAAGTTCAACGTACTTCTGAGTAGAGAACGTTCTAGAAAAATTGACATTATTTGACACAAGCAAGAATGGAGCTAGTGCCTGTTACATAAAGCTCAATTTTGAATATCAAATAGCTCAGAAATGTCACGCGGAATAAAAATGCAAAAAAAATCAGAAATAATATAAAATAGCTCTTACCGATGATACGAAATGCCACCATGAGTAATATTTTTGTTGCGGCTATCGTTTTTACATTCTAAAACTGCACAACAGGGCATATTTACATAATATCAGAAAATTTTTCGCTCAACTGTCACGCATGAATGAAAGCTGCGCACTAAGGGGAGTCGTGCGGATATACGCGTAAAGTTGACACACGTGCCCCGCCCACTTAACACTTCTACTTGTTTTTTCTGTTCTGTGGTTCTAAAGCTGACTATGGTCACACATGTTCTTGGGCAAGAGTTGGGGCCAATATTTGTCAACCCTAAAAGGCAATGGCGCTCAAACTTCTTCGCTCTATTTGTTGATATTTAACACATCCCAGAAAGGAATTCGTTTATCTATAACGTCAAGATTACCAAGAGATAAGCTTAGCCGAAACTCGACCAAGCTTTGTCCTTTATCTAGCACAAACAAATGTTTCCTGCGCTGCGCCCGCGACGAGCTCTCTAGATGACAAATTAGGCGCGTTTAAAAGGACGTTTGTTATGTACAAATAAGGTATGGCTTATTGACTTTTGAAGTTTGAATGGTTACCTGTCGGGTCGGTAAATAAGTGTGTCAAAGATTTAGGAATATATTGACTGTGTGAAGAGACAGGTTTTTCTAACGATGGCGCCTTTTTTTGTCATTGGCCGTAAAGTTGGTTTTGTACGCATTATATCTTGATAGATGCGATGCCGTGAAATGTAAAATTCACTTGTTAAAACAACATAGAATCTAAGTAAGTGCAACTAAAATTTGAGACTTTATTTTGATGATAGTCAGTGATAAAGTACCCACTAAGTAAAATAGTTAGATACGGAGTAGAGTTTTGCAATTTATAATCATTAGCTTCTTCACAGAGATCTCCTGATCGCTCTCTTTTCCCTTTTACACTTAGAAATCTCTAAAAAGGAATGAAAAAATGTACTTCTTCCAGCATATTGGTGCCACTTAGACCTTTACTCCACTTATTCTCTCCCAGTACTAAAACTTCTCCCACATCCAACTTTCGCGGTACAACAAAGGCGTATCCGACAATAAATTATCATTGCCCGGGACGTTATGCCCTGGCTCGTAAACTTGGGATGTGTTAATACGTGCCGCTTGCCTGCGACGGCTGTGACACTGGCCGCCTGTGACAGCGACGCAGCGAGACGGCACGCTCAAAAGAAAGCGCACGGCGCCCCGTTGAGATTCCAAATGTGATTTGGAATTTTAAATTTGGAAAAAAACTGTCAAAGGGTTTTGCAAAAGGAGGAGTTCGATTGGAGTTCTATCGACGAAGTTGTTTGATTTAATCCATCTTTTTAGGTAGGTACGAGTCATTGAGGATAGAACCTATAGAGTACTAATGTCATCTTGGTTGTTCGGAAATTATTCCGCAAAACAATTGAAGTGATCGCTGTGCTCTTATTGGCCGGTCGCTAGTGCCTTTTTCTCTACGGTTATTGGCTCTGTACAGTTTCTGTGACAGTGACGGTGACGTTTAGTATGTTGAAATCAACAAACTATTTGCGGACCGGGGTTGCGAACATTGTTTCTCTATAGGTTCTATCCTCTATGGATTTAATCCATCTTTTTAGGTAGGTACGAGTATAGAAAAGTCGTTGGTGTATGGTTCTGGATATTGGTTTGTAGCTAAAGTAGTTAATATTGGTGAAGTTTTTATGTATTAAATACGTACTTAATATAAAATCCTGTGCTTTCTTCTGCAATTGATAGAGCAGTTAAAATACTTAGCTAAACCTAAAGAATACACCACAGTGTATACAAAAGAAACAAAATAATAACGTTACAACGAATAGAAATAATACATCTAAACAAAATAACTCTATCACGCCTACTATCGCAATTCAAACATATATATCTACAGATCCCTCATATTTGCTCCAACTCCACCAAGCCATATTGAAAATGCCACCTACTAAAACTCAAGATTACGTAACGGACATAATTTAAAAGGAATTATACGCCGCATAATTAGGTATAAAAGGTATAAGACATAATTTGTTGGAATCGCAATCAGACCGCAATGGGAAGGTGCGCGGGCGTCGCGGCCGTGCCACTGTGATACGCGTATAGGCCGAGAGCAGGGGACCGTCGTATCGCACTGCGGGGATTCGCTCCTTTTAAGGTTTAGCCATTTTTTTTACTCATTTTAAACTTGGTTTTGATTCGTCTAGACAATATTTTTCGTGTTCTGCCAATTCTATTTGGAAGTACAGGCGTGTTATTTTATAGGCGTATGTAATTCCGGATTGTTATGTTAGGTTAGTGAAATATCTAAGCAGTGGGACACATAAACCAGCTACAATGGAATTTTGTTATTATGTCGAAGGTAAAAGGTAGAAAAACGTGTACCCATATGAAGCAAAATAGAAACTTTCTTTATTCTTTCGCGAATATGTGGTTCGTTAAATGTACTTAAATACAGTCTTTTTGTTCGCAATTAAATATTATTTTCCACTTCATATCGCTTACTATCGTGTTTTGTTTGTTACTTAAGCTTTTTACATTTGCATCATAGTATTTTATACAGTATTTATACAGACGCATCAAAGTCCAACTGTTCGTGCCTGAAACTTTAGAAAAACTTTGTCACTTGCATTTTTTCCTCTTTATAATCGACTGTTACTCTCCGACTATAACTAAGGCCCGCTTTGTAATTAGGGATGTAAATTCGGACAAGCCTCGGGCTTTTTTAACGATATTTACGTAAGACCGAATTAGCTCGCCGAGTCGTTTGTGATGGAATCGCTTTATTACGGCGTGTATACGGTGTATACAATATTGTATACAGCTAGTTCTTCAAACCAAAAAGATTTTCGGAAAAAAGTAAATCTTAAGTACCTATGATGGGTGGACTTCGTAAATAATTCATATGGATAGCTACTGCTAAGGTATATTAATATACAACGTTTATTTAAATGAATGAGCGTGTAGACGTTTGACGCATTTTCATGTAATTCTACTCGATGGATTTGAACAGAATGCGAATGCATTAGAGTAACACTCTCCTAGGCTACTCGAAATACTAATCCGCCTCAGATAGAGAGGCAGATGTCACAAGAAGTAGGTACTACAGGTACGATGAATACCTATAACTTGGAGTTTACCTACATACTATAAGTACCAACTTGTATAATTTGTAGAATCAATGCTGTAGAAGGATAAAGGTTAAATTTAAACAGCGGCTTTATTTCATCCGCAAGTTATTTATGAACTTTAATTATCGAGCCAGGCGTATAAAGAGTTAATTTATTTTAGTTGTGAAGATTTTTCCGCGTCCTTTTTGTTCTTAATACGAATCGTGATTTTAAAGTAGATGTAATTATGCAAAATAGATGCAGTGCCAGTGACGTGTAATTATCGACTTTTTGTCCATTGGAATTTTGTATACATGAGGTATGAAATATATATAAGTATGTAGGTACTTGGTTACGCATAGATAGGTGCATTCAAGTTGTCTTATACCAGTAACAAAGTAATCCTATTATAAAGAATATCCCGTAAATATCGGAACGCATTTTTTTTGCTTTATTAAAATTTACGGCGCCTTGACTATATTTAGAATAGAATATTTCAATAACTGATAAAAATATGGTTTAGATTATTTCTCAAAAAAAAATGTTAACGTAACGATTAACGATGCGTCCGCGCATACAGTTCAACAAAACCCCTCCGAGTTACCGAAATATTCCCAAACACCCCAAACGCCACTTTTCCCAACAAACCATTCCTCTTTTATTGTTAAATAAACCATAAATCGTTATAAAATGGTCACTTTGGGCAGTGAATGGCGTAAAAAAGTATTAAAGGACATTTCTGGTCTTTTTTGTGAAACTAGCGCCGAGAGGCGCTAAGGGCCGTTTGCATAATAATGTGGCTTCGATATTCAAATAATGTGTGTTTTCACATCAAAGGAGCAGGTCATTTGTTATTTATGTTTTATAATCCAATGCATAAATATCGTTGATTAAGGCGAGTTATAGGAAACGCTCGAAAACGATCGTAAATCGTGCTTTGATTGAGGTTCAGAAAAAAGTGTCTTGTGTATTATAAATATACAATCACATTAAGTTAACGTCACGGAATAAATGTAAAGTTTCGTAAACAAAATAATAATCACACAAATAAACACATAAACAATTCAACACGTCAAACATAAAACACAAACCTGTAAACAAATTAAAAGCCCCAATCGCACTGCTTAGTCGACTCGCGAGATCGTGAAACCGTAACGCAACGATTAAGAAATGCGATTAGACGATAAAATAAAATGATGTGCAAGTACTCACTGCGTGCGGTGCTGACAACTACGGTTACTGCTGATTAATGTTTGTTTTACGTATAAATAAGTCGAGAGCGCAGCGCAGACTGATCGAGGGCAGTAAAAAACTGTAATTTATTAGTGGCGACTTCTCGTGTTGGCTCGGACTTAACGAGTGTGTGGCGAGAAAAAACTGACTTGGTACGTAGCTCGAGCAGCAGTGGCCTGGGGAAGAATAACCCAGGAGTCGTTGGGAGCTGCCACCGCTTCCGAACGCGCCCCGCTCCCCTCCCGATACAGATCACGCATTCTACGAATACCTTCGACGACGCAGCCGAGGACCGCCGGCCATCCCTTTCTCTCCAAGGCTGCGGCGGCTGCGCGGGGAGGGGGTCTCGTTTCACAGACGATGCTTCCTAAGTTCACGAAGTAAAGGTCACGCGAGCTAAGCGCGCCGCGGCCGCGCCGAGCCTGCGCCGGCGCGCAACACCGGCAGCGCCCACAGACCCGACCGTTTAGCTCACCGCGCAACGACAAACATACCTCCATCCCGCTCTAACACCCACGCAACCCCGTAAGCGCTCCTCTCGCCTCGAAAAATGTATCTAGTTTTCCGTCGATGCGGAGTGCAGTAGCGGCATTTTTTTTTCGTCTCAATAAATTTGTGGTTGTTCGTCTCGCTTAGTCGCGCGCCCCGGGCGGGGGCGAGCGGGACGGCAGATCGCTACCGGGTTACGCCTTCGCACTCGTTATATAGGTGCGTGTTAGCATTGCATGTATAAATAATAATGTCGTAAATACTTGTCGGTGCGGTTATGTGCGCCGCTACCGTGCTACGCGCCGCCTTCTCTTTTTATTTACACGCTTTTACAATTACACGGAGTAGGTAGATACGTTCAGTCGTATGTTCTGCTGTACTTTTTATTTTTATAGAGAAGTCAAATCTGTTTTTTTGCCCAAAAACTTGAAATCGTATTAGAAAGTTCTAATTGGTTTATTGGTGTTGAATGCAGTATTCCAATTATTATTTTTTGATTGATTCGTTGCAAAATTGGGTTTTTTTTTTTAATTAGTAAAAATACTGGCCACCTACTTTCATACAAAAAACGGACTAATAATAGTTTATTGCTGTTATTTTTTATTCCAATTAAAAAAACATGTTTTTTAAGCATTCGGAACTAATATTTTGCCTAACAGTGCATCTATGGTGTTTGGAACTGGCAAAAATAAGGACAAGTTTTGTTTCGAAGAAAAGACATCGACGCGTGCGCAAACATAAAGAATAAAAATCTTGGACAATCTTAAAATAACTACATAATGTAAATATGTAAGCAGATATATTTAAAATCGTTAAAATAATTGACGTAAAAAAGTATTTGTTGGTATTGTTTTGAATAAAGTCGTAGACAACTAGGTAGGTAGGTGGGTACCTACCTATCTACTTAAAACAACGACATCACTTAATGAACTGCTACATAATTATTAAGTGGTGGATAACACATTTTGGTATATTTAATATTGATTATCAAATGAAAAATATATTTTCGTCCCACGCTAAATTTGTATTACAAATTCCTGAACTTATCTGCAACCAAAACTACAACCAAACCGTTCACAATAGAAAAAAAAATCTAACCAAAAGGGTTTACGTCCAATTCTACAACTTTTTTAATTAAGACTCTATCGTATAACATTTTGAGTTTAAAATTACTTCCTAAAAAACGACGGCCAGTTCGACAGGATTCAAAATTGGAAAATTAGCAACGCACATCACCAGCCAGTGTGGTCGCCATTCACACCATCGACAAAAGAAAAACGCCGTAGACTTCTTTTTGTCCGCATTGTGAGCAAACATTCGGTTTTCGAATCCATTGTCTATGACACTTCGCAGTCAATAAATGGGACTATAGCTCCCCGTAGTTTGGAATAAAGCGTTCCAATTTCAGAAACAATTGACAGTTAATGTGTTTTGATGTTTTCGGCCATTGTCGTGTTGTTGGTATTGTCTATACATCGGCTGTATGTTGTATGACCGTGACGGAGCTTTGTGACATTTTGTATTGTATGTCGTATTTAACGGTCGCGTGTCGGCCCGTTAGCTTAAACCTGGTTTGAAAGCTCTTTAATGTTCGGTACGTTGCATTAAATAAATAAAAGGTTTGCGAACTATTCCGTCACGGGTGTTTGGGGACAAAGTGAGGATGAAAACGAAGACAAAAAGTCACAATTCCGCGTTTCCTTTTTGGAATTTCACTGAGTACTTTGACAAAAATATCACAGTAAAATATAAAATGCACCTTGTTTTTGCATGTTTTATTCATATACAATTTACGTACGTTTAATAACTTAATTTACTTCTCGTTAAGAATATATTTAGTAAGAGTTACATATTACTTGCATTCCTGGAATGCACCAGAAAATACAGTGTTAACATACGCGAAGCAAATTCACGCGCTCAAGAATTCGCATTCCATTAAAACCGCACTTAGATATCGCAGCGGAGGATCGTAAACAATCGATTCCCTTACGAATAATCGGCAATCGTTCGCATCAACTCGTTGTCGACGCTACCGGCACCATAAAAGCGTACCGTATCTCAAATCCGATCTGTACCTTATAAAGTGACCCGGACTAGAACTAAAAATACTGTTTTGGTTTGTCATTAGCCCCACAATGCGACGATCGCTTCGTGCTTTGTCTTTCAATCTTTTTGGACGGTGACGCAATTCATACCAAAACGGAACAATAAAATACCTACATTATACAGACCAAACGAAACTCTATAGCCCTGCTTATAAGATTGGGTTCTTAATACGGTCGGCTCAGTTGATCTCAGAAAGAATTGTCCGTTGACAACAGAGACATCGATGCCGTTCTTTTTTTGAATATCGATTGTAAAGAGCATTCTCATGATGTTGTGAGAACTTTCAAGAAGGCAGTACAGTCGTGGCTTAAATTCTTCATCCTATTATCTTGCGTTTAGCTGGGATGGTCGTCGGCGAAGTATACACGACTGTCGGATAAAGCGCTTAGTCGACGGGTGAGCAGCTAGTTACTAGTTGCCTTTTATTTAAAGAAAACAGTGTTAAGTTACTGTTACAACAATAATCGGATAATGATGTCATCTTTATGATGAAAGGTCGTCAACCTTTAATAGTTAACATGCGTTTTTCAACGGCTTCTTCATAAATGATCTTTGTTGTTGTGTTTGTTGTGTTGTTGAGTTGTTGTCGATGTTGTTTAAATAAATATTAAATAAATTTATCTCTAAAACCTAAAATTATGCTAGAAGTAGCCGCGAGGCGTGAAATAGTCCTGGTTTGGTCTATTTTTTTTTGTGTTCTCTGCCTACCTGCATGATTGAATGCATGTAAAATGTAAAATATAAATAAATATCTCACCATTATCTTACTTTCAACCTACAGGACGTTTGAAAAGCTTTGCTTTCTAAATCAGTAAGCGCTACGATGCAAACTAATTCATACATACTGTTAGCTGTGAAAATCAGTTGTATAGCACATCCCTATGTCAGTTGCGGTGAACGTGTCCCAACACTATACTTTTTCACTTTTGACGTTTAGTTGCGCGTCCTTTTTCGCAGGCTATTGTTATTAATCTAAGATTAATATTGTATTGGATTTATTAAATATACGATAAGTAGTTCAATATATTAGTTATTTCTGTTTATCAATACCTACATACATACATACCATCACGCCTGTTTTCCCAAAAGGGGTAGGCAGAGCACACAAAACGCTACATAGACAAAACTATGACTATGTTGCGCTTCGTGGCCTACTAATTCATTCTGGTAGTAAACTAGGGCGCGTTACATAAAATACAAGTTTTAAAGATTATTTATCTATTTTTAGCGTAGGTCAAGGACTAACAATCCATTAAATATTAATCAGATGACCTTGTGATTGCTTAAATTGATTTAAACGAATGATTGCGATTAATAAATGGTAATCAGAAAACTGCCACCGAATTCCGAACATTCCCCGCCATCTCAGGTAGTCAAATGTCGACTTTAAATCATAACTCCTTTTTATTAGCTTGGTGAAATATTTTAAATTCATTAAAATGTTTAATAGGTATTAAAATGTGACTGTTAATAAATTGCCACTCTATTAAAACCGTGGAATGTTGAATTAGTTAAATAAAATTCAGACAAGGTTGTCTAAGAACTTAATTATTTATTTTATCTTAAGTAACTCTCTTCGTTTACTCTAAAAAATAATCTATCGCATAATTACCTAGTTATCTAAAGCCACGTTTTCATTAGAGGTCACAAATAAAGTATGTCACACTTTCAGGAGGGGGGTCAGTATTTTGTGACACTTTCTGTAATTTTCATAGTTAAATGGGGGGTCTGAAATTCCCGAAATCTTGTGTGACGTACTTTATGGATGGCCCCTTAAGGTAGGCGTCCACAGGCCCGCATCGCACGCATCGGACGCATCGCATTCAATCAAATATATGGCGATGTGCAATGCGTACGATGCGGACAGGTGGACGCACTTATATGAGTTTCTATACAAATAATACTACGATCCGTTGCGTGCGATGCATCCGTTGCGTACGATACCGAAAAGTGGACGCTAACTTTTAGGAGACATTTGTTGCGCGACCTTGTCGCCTGACACGTAAATGTACGTGTCTCGCGACACGTCGCACGACTTCGCTTGGAATATTCACGGGTTACGGGACTTGTAGCTATCGCTAGTCGATGGTCTGCGGGCGTCGACAGACGCGATTTTTATGTTCTTCGAGTCATATGTCGAGCGACAAAGTTGCAGAGACAAACTTCGTGAGTGTCGGACGACTTCCGCGACATGTCCCCTAGTGAATACATGGCGTAACAAGCATAAACTATGCTATTTTTCTTTTATCACTCAAGACTCATTTTGCCCACAGCTATGTTTTAAACAAAATAAAATGAATAAAAAAAAATTTGTTATTCACTGGTATAATATGTTTAGGAATAGCGCCCGAAACAATTTCAACTACTTTATCCTTGGTTTTTGCTCATATTGACCCTTAACTGATAAAATGGCAACTGACATCTTTTACTCGAATCGAAAACTCGATTTTAGCTCTACACCTGTCCATTTCTTCCGCGGATGTTGTAAGAGGCTAGTACTAAGGAAAATGATGTTGAGGTATATTTTAGAAGACAGGCTAGAAACCTGTCACTGTTATACCTGCCAACTTAAAACCAAAAAACATACCTATCTTAGTTACAACTAAGAGTGAAATAGTCATGGTTTTATCTATGTAGCTTTTCCTATGCTCTGCCTACCCCATTTGGGAATACAGGTGTAATGTATAAATGAATGAATGAATCTCTAAATCCTTAACTGTGCGTATAATCGATCATCTATCTTGGATGAACCAAAAAGACGTTAAAGACGAATGTCGGAATCTTAGCAAGTGAAACGTAGTCTCAGCCAACCCCTGTGGGAAAGACACGTGATGGCTCGTATGTATGTATGTATGGCTGACAGTGGTCGTGCATTTCATTGTAACTATGAAACTAATTGGTCCGACAGCTCCGGTTGAATCTCCTAGATCGCACAATTAAGATGTCCTGCGCATTGGTAAGATCACGATCTGAGATGTTATCTTGTGGGATACAATGTGTTTATTGTAATACCGATTTTAGTGGTAAATGTTCATTTAACCAAGAACATTGTACCTAATAGGTAGGGACAAACTCTTGTCTGCGACTTTGTCTGCCTAAAATTTACAACAATATCGCAGGAGCTATTCTTTCTGGAAACTAAAAGCCCATTTTCTTTATCGGGACTCAGGCTAATCTGCTTTCCGAATTCTGCCAAAACGGTTGAAATGTGAAATGGTAAGAGACAGACAAATGGAAGTTAGTAGCTGTAGGAACTAACTGAGAGGTGTTAAGTAATGTCATACGAATGTAGAAGACAGACGGCTGAAATATAATTTTAAAATGTTTGGTGAAGTCATACATACAATCATACATAGGTACGTACATAGATCATGCCGGTATTAAGGGGTAGGCAGAGCACACGAACAAGTCTACATAGTCAAAACCTTGGTTTTTAGTTGGCAGGTATGGTTGAAAATAAATATTGAACCAAACAAAAAGTCAACATTCTCATTTCGCAATATTAAATATTTTTGCTCTATCGCAATAAATCCGCCCGTCGTTTCCTTAACTTTGCAATTCTGTATTATTTTTTTATTATTTAGTGAGTAAAGTGTTTGATGCACCAAAAACAAGGTGTCTCTCATAATTAGAAATAGCATACAAAAATATCAATTTAAAACCGCACCCAATCGCTTTGAGCACGAAAAAAACCATAAAGCCAGCGCATAATTGTTTTACAAATAATAAATAATTCAATTTTGCGGTCGGCTGATAAAATTACAACCTTTGTCCATTCCGAATGCAGTGGACAATAAAAATGCAAATGGCGACCAAAGAAGATCTAATTTACGGCGATGAGACGTTTAAAGAAGCGTGCACACTGAATAATGGTGACTGTTCTAGTTTGAATTTTATACAAAGAAGCGAAAAGGAGTGTTACGAGTTTGAGGCCAATTCTTGTTTGACTGTGTGTCTATTCTTTTGTGTGGACACCTAACTCCTGGACCGATGGATGGACGCCGATGCTTTTTTCTTGCTTTAAAGCCAGCTAGTTTCTTTAAAGTGCTTCTTAGCTAGGTTTGAACAAAACATCTTTTAAAATATTAAAATTTTACACAAAACGATTTTTCAACTTTTTTATTGAATAGGTTAGCTTATGTAAAATTGTTTTTTATTTGCTGGTTGCAGGTTTTAATTGCTGAAAAAAGAAAAAATACAGATATTTACAGACTTTTTTGGCTGTTTCGGCCCAGATGGTCTTACATACATACATATTCTCACGCCTGTATTCCCAAGAGAGGTAGGCTAGGCAGGGCAGTGCCCTGCTCTGCCTGAGGGCACATAAATTCAAAAAATCCTGTGCCACGTTTAGCAGTTTCAGGTAACCAGATGGTAAACGTGTTATTGCAGTGACAGGTTGCTAGCCCATCGCCCACAATACACTAACCCTTTCCCAGAGTCGACTCTTACGACACCCACGGGAAGAAAGGGGGAGGTGCTATTCTAACCCGGCTCCACACGGTGGTCTTACTTTGGGTCTAAATATTTTGCTGCCGCTATTGAGTCCCTTAGTAGTGCTCATGCACACGCTGTGTTGTAGAGGTGTTATTGTACCAGCATCTTTATATCGACTCATCTCATTCTAGTCATTCTAGATCAGCGTATCGGCAGATTATTCAAACATGTTAGCATCTGAACTTTAGTGATTTTTTGTTCTAATTTATAAAAAGTAATGTTCATTTACCTTATCTTGTACAATGTATTCCACAGCAACAGTAGATGTGATTTCGGGTTTAGAATAGCAAATCTCTAGGTATTTCTCCCGTGGATGTCGTAAGAGGCGACTAAGGAAATAGGTTAAGGTGTAGGTTACACCGTTACAAGGTTACACGGTAGTTACACCGGTTACAACCTGTCACTCTTGTACCTACTTTTTTCCTTCTATTTTTGAACCTATGATTGCGCCTTCAAAACAACGCAATAGTTAACGTTTTGTGTGCTCTGCCTACCCTACTTGAGAATACGGGCGCGATGTATGTATGTATGACAAAGTATTTATTAGATTTTTTTTTGCAACGAGCTCTGATCTCATCATGACGTCTCTGTTTTTTTTAATAGCCTACGTCAACAGTAGACTTAGAATACACACCTGATTCTGCCTTATCTTAGCTGAAGCTAGGTGTGTGCAAAAAAAAAAACAATTTACATTTCCTATAATGAATGTATTATGCAGATCGGATCGATATTATTACTCGATCGATAAATCTACCCAGTCGAGACAAATAAGTCATAACATTGGAAACGGGTAAGGACGATGGTTTTTGCCGTTGATCTTGGCATTTGAAATAAAAAGGTAGGCAAGATCTTCAGGTTTTTCCTCGGGCCGAATGTTTCCCAATTCAATTTTTTTTTAGTAGGTACAAAGAAGTACAATTTTTTCGTAGTTTCCTTTCCCAAATTTAGATTTTTAATGTTTTTCTTCTTCAGCATCAAAATCACTATAGATATTCAGCTCCAAACGCACTGACAGCGGAAGTAGAGCGGCGCGGTGAAAAAGAACGCAAAGCTCCGGCTAGTGTGCTTTATGCGTCCTCTTTCTTATAATTTCAAACATTACAAGTGATACCACCACACCCATGCCAAGGTTGTCATACACGTTTTGTTAGTATTTTCACCATTAGTGGTGTTCTTGTCACTTGTTTCTGCCATATGCATCATTACAGGTAAAAATGTTAACCTTTATAAGTATGTAGTATGTTTTACTGAACCTTTGCGATAAAACGGAAAAAAAGTTAACCTCAATTAGCAAATTTACTTTTCGCTTGTAAGACAAAAGCCTCGTTCGTACCAGAGCAAATAACTTTCGAAAATGATTTAATTTGTTGATTCTTCGCACATGCTAATCCGCGGGCAATAATGACTCAGACCATTAAGGCAAAGCGATACTTTAGACTCTTTAGAGTCCACTTATGCAGCACATCTTAACTCAAATCTGTAATCTGAGATGTGGGACCAAACGATCAAAATGTACCATATTGGTACAAACTTTAATACCGAAATTACCCCGCCTTACTACATTGGGATAAGGCTCTTGTTTCGAGGTTTTTAGCTGTCATAATTGAATTGAAAATGAGAAATAAAATGCTTTAAAAATTGGCCTTTGCAGAAGACTGTCGAAAAGTGTCGTTTATTGGATTAAATAATTTGAAGCCTTAACTGCAAGGGGTGGATTAAGTTTTATGAACATCGGACACTCTTAATTTTATTACGATACCGTCGTAAATTAAATTAAGAGTTTCCAATATTAATGCAAAGTAAATATTGTGTACAAGTAGCCATTCTAAGCAGAAAATACTTACTCTTTTACTTATTTACAAAACTACCTTAAAAAAGTAGATACTCAATTCGTCGTAATCGTTTTATTAGAGGAAGACATTGTAAAATGTTACAAACATGTTAGTATTCTGTGTTCTTGTTCTAGTCTACCTACATGAAACCTTTCGCCATTCGCCGACACACGCCCTGTCTCGTAATATTTGACAGAAATTTCTTTGGCGATGCTTGATAAAACCTTGTCGCATGGAATCTGCTATCATAACCTCGATTTTCTGTGATACTTACTGAAACAAGATTCGATCGAAAACTATAAGTACACATATTTTTCAAAACGCTTACAAAACAATTTTTACTGTACATAGAAACCTTGCCTAGGGATAAACACTGATAAAGAGAGATTGTTCGGTCTAAAATCCAAATTGAACATTAATCCACCTTTCATTTTCGGGTAAGCAATATAGTGGTAGTATAGTAGTAGATAGTAGTATGTACTCATTAATTAATTGCCACCCTGTTGCTGCAGTAACTATTACTCTCTCAAATTGACAGTATGGATGCCAGCAATTCAAACTGTCGCCTTAGATGTTTTCCGAGCAACGGATGTAAGACAAGAACATACCTCACTGGAAGTCGTCATTGACAACAATGTTGACTCGGTGACAACCAAGACGTCTCGTCTCCGAATTCAGGAATCAACTCCATTCTCGGAACAGAAAACGATAGCTTACCTTTATTACCTTTAAAATGCAACAAACTTGTGAATAAGCCGCTCTTTCGATTTTGAACTCTATAAATAAATGTTTTTAGGGTATTATTTTTTAATTATTAACGGGTGTGCCGTATTGTGGCGGTGACACTTCGCAAATAACGTTGCGGTGCCAGACCACCGTCGGTTGGCGGTGGCTTTGACAGCCACGGGCGGTCGTGACTGTAAAGTGACGGTTTCTGACAGCCGATGATGTATTGGATGATGGGAGAAGCGACGTGCTTTTATGCAAGCGCCAAACCTCTGGTGACTTGTAGTTACGTCTGGAATGGAGTTTCAGGTGTTACTGATACAGTGTCGTATTTTTTATAGAATAGAATATAAGGTCATGTTTGTGCACAACCACATTTGTTGAAGCGAAGTGTCTAAGTGAGCTGATGCGCGGGTGCTTAATAAATGTCAAATCAGTATTTTTTTTTAATTTTCAGGTTCTTCTCTGTTTAATTCTTACAATAACAAAAGATTTTGTATCAACTGAGTGTTCACAGTGTTCAAAATATTTGAGTGAATCATTGCAAAATAAAAGTAGTTGAGCAGTTATGCGACTGTTTCAGAAGTTCCATTTGTACCTATCTGAAAACTTATCTGTAAAAATGGTCGAATATTCTGTTACGCTTCTTTATTTCTCTGTCTTGTTTTGTAAATGTGTACATTGTGTGTAGTCTTTATTAATATTGTTTCTGTTGGCTTCCGGATTACGGTAGAGCTGGAACCAAAGCTGACAGAAGTCGCGCATGCTCGTGCTCTCTTTAGCTTTGGCCCGCGCCTAGTAAGCCGTGTATAACTGTTGCTGTTTGTGGAAATAAATTGTATGTATAATGTAATGTGACTTCTTCATTGTCGGACTGCTAATCTCCACAAATCAAAATAAATACATGCGTCAGCAAATACTAGACATCACCGTCCACTAACAATGTCTGCTTCGATTAAAATTATGAAGGCGTCTAGCTCGTCATGTATGTTTTGTACGAGCACGTCATACAATAGGTATGTGTACACTCATACTGCTCATACAACATGGCTATGTGGCTGCAACACCCAGAGGTATAAACATGGAGAAGCTTTACAAAGCGTTGCTTCGGAGCTATATCTGGATTCATAACATTTTTAACCCGTTTTTGCATTTCGTAACGTTTTATGTTATAATGATTATTTGCCCTAACACTCATAATTATGCTAAATATAATAATATCTTTAGCTTTCTTAAACATTTAATTTCAGGAACGATAACAAACCTTACCTAACCCAACCTATTTGATTTCTTATTTTCGAAAAAGAAAATGTGTGGTAAGTGATAGCTATTGCGATTTATTCTTAAGGCTTATGCTTAGGACTAAAACAGTTCGTGTAAATAATTTTAAGAGAAATGATGTTTAGGGATCTTGAGGGAGAACCTCTGAAGGGGATGTTTGAATTGGATTAAAATATCCCGACGAATTGAGAACCTCCTCCTTTTTTGAAGTCGGTTAATAAATGTGGCTCTACCTACCCCATTAGGGAAGGAGTGTCGGATCTTTGATATTGGCGACCAGAGTAGTCTCTTGAAAAATATAGCTTGGATTTGTTGAAGAAAATTGAATGATGACACCTCCTGGCGATATTCCTGCGAAGGACCCAACTGTACCGCAGAGCCTCAGCGGTGCCCATTGACGTGCGCGCGCGTCGCCGACGTTGTGACGTGTACATATACATACACTTTTATTTATACCTTATATTATATACCTTTTAAGTTTGTGTTACACTGCTGCGATGGCGATATATTTTTTTCCTTTAAGACTAGTTGGCTGAACTTTCAACAGGATTAAAAAAAACTGCTCTACAACTTCATTTTACAACATTTGGGCATGGAAGTATGATGTATCACATTATGTAGGTAAAAGTCTGTTCAGATATATGACGGGAAGGCTGGCCAGTCAAAATTTAGATCAATAATTTTAAACAAAAAAAAACCGACTTCAAATTTGGGCTATACTGAAAGCATTTGTTTAATAATGAGGGTGACCTTCCATC
>BHDV01034175.1:0-16256 GCA_005406045.1 Adoxophyes honmai | reverse complement strand
CTGGTTAATTTCTCATTTCCTGTTTATCAGATCCCCAGGCGAATCGAACCTAAGAAGGTCGGTCTCAAGGTCATTCTCACAGTGATAAAAAAAATTCAATTTATCATGTTTTGACAAAGTTGTAGACCTTAATTTCACGTTAGTGCTAGCGGGCCGCTGAAGGCCCGTAACGCACTGGCGGAAACACACCGGTAGGTCCACGTCGGCCCGCCGCCGCACCAGACGAAGGTTTATGATTTTACTTCCCGCAGCTAAGGTGTTAAAAAGAGTAAGTACGTATATCAGGATCGTAAAAATTGGAACAAAATAGTCTCTACCTTACCCTGTAGGATAGACCGTGTACTTGCATAAAATTAAATATAATTTACATCATTAATACATCACGCTTGTATAACTAACTGGGGTAGGCAGAGCACACGAAAAGCTACGCAGAAAAATCCATGACTATTTAACGTTTCGTGGCCATTTCTACCATATTTTTTTAGATTTTAAGTTGGCGGGTTGCTAGCCTGTTGCCTAAAATATACCCAAACCTTTTCTTACCTCTTACAAAATCTCCGGAAGAAATAGAGACATGTTATTCCAACCCACACCACAAATTGGGACAAACGGCATCTTTATCGAAATTCGATCGCTAACATTATCCCTGTGTTGAGTAGCGTACCATAGAAGAGGCCTATGTCCAGCAGTGGACGAATATTAGGCTGATGATGATGATGATGATGATGAACATTGTCCCTATTCACCCCGTTATATCCCTCACAATCAGTACGTCTCTCCCTTAACCGCGTGACGTCCACATAAAGGCAGCCGCCTCTAATAATAGGACGCGTATTGAACACAGGCACATTGCACAGGCGAGCCATTCATCTCGAGAACGAGATGTGGAAATGGTTCATAACTTTGTCTACTTACTTATTAGGCCTCACCGACGGGAATCAGTAGTGTTTAAGTGAATCCTAAGTACGTTGCTATGGTTAAGGGATCCAGTTAGTGAAACGGGTGTAAAAGACTAGAGGCGCGGTGAGAGTATTTCAGAAGTGGGATGTTCTGTAGGTGGGTATCATTTTAATTGTAATCATGATTCATAGGTAGTGGATTTTACTAAAAGATAAGTATGTAATTAGTAGGAAGTCATATTTCCTACTTATGATATAAGATAAATTTATATTCGTATCCCGAAACACTTTTTCAATTTTCAACCTCAAAGTCGGTAGGTACAGTTAAGAACTTTAATTCATGAGCCACCATAGAACCTTTTCAAAGAAAAAATCATTACAATTTCCCTTGACAATTAGGTAACGAAATGTCACTATGACGTTTACTGTGAATCGGTTCCATGGTGGCTCATGAATTAAAGTCCTTGACTGTACCTATTTATACTTATTTACGGATACCAAAGAAATAACAAAATTACTAGCTGTTTCCAGTGACTCCGTCTGCGTATAATTTGCTTCAATAACGCGGGAACTATGCCTTTTTCCGGGATAAAAGTAGCCTGTATTAATTCAGAGTATCAGCTTCTTGCTTACCAAATCGCATTCAAATTGGTCAAAAGCGCGAATTAGATCTCCTTAAAAAAAAGTGCCACGTAAAAATACATACACATATATTCATTACACCTGTATTTCCAATTGGGGTAGGTAGATCACACGAACGGTACAAAGACAAATCCATGACAATTTCACGTTTGGTAGCCATTTCTATCATAGGTACTTTTGAGGCCTTTTAAGAGGTAGGTACCTATCTACTACAGTGACAAGTTGCTAGCCTAAAATTTTCTTTAACCTAAGTTTTTCCTTAGTCGCCTCTCTCGACATCCACGAAAGAAATGGATAGGTGCTATTCTAAACCCAACACCCCACGGCGTAATAAATAAACTTTATATTTTCGCTCACTCGATATATCGACCAATACATCGCAGCCTAAGGACCCGCGTCAAAAGAACCGCATATACATTGCAAGTAACTACAACACCGGTGACTGAAAGTGGACAATCGCCTTTGCCGGTGCCGACTGGTTATTTTAAAAGGCATAACATAAAGTTAAGTCCTAACTTAACGAAATAGGTGTTTCTCAAGTGGGATGAAGTAAGACCTCTATTTAATTTTATTCTGCCTCAGCGGTACTTGCTGTGATCTTCAAACGAGCGACCTATATTTTTCCTCAAATTATTAACCACCGAAGAGGTTTCAAAGATAAGTGGCTCTATTCTTCCTTCTACTGGCGATCGAGAAAACAATCTACAGTCGAGATCCGAAAGATAGTCGCTACTTATTCCAATCAACAGCTTCGTAATTGTGCTATAATTAGATATTCAAATTATGTATTATGATTTTGTCTATGTAATGTTTCACGTATTTGCATAGGTAGGTGCCGTTTGGGAATACACGCATGATGTCTCAGTTCTGTATTTTTAACAAAACATTGAGAGTTTTTCAATGCGAGTTCTGTCACCTCGATACAATGCGTCCGTTTTTTAATTTGATCTAAACACGTTCTCTATCTTTAGCCTTTCTCTCCCTCTCTTCTATTTCTCCTCCTCTCCCTCGTAAAACTATAATCAGACTGTGAATGTTCACTACAAGCTCATTTTTAATTCAATTTATGTTAACTTCTTGTTCATTTTTTGTTCAGACATATCATGAATGAAACACGAAAACAGAGGACTGGCCTAATATTACTTAAGACCGAAAGTTGTGGAATTAAAAAGGAGAGCCCAGCAATAGGACACATTAACCAGCTAACAAAAAAAACAATGTAAACGTCACCTAGATCTAGCCATTTACAGCCGCAATTTATATAGGTAAGCGACCGTACCTATGCTGGAACTACCCATTACAGGCTAAATCAACGAGTGACGCGCGCGGGCGCCGTTCCCACGCCTCTGCGCCCGCGGCTGCAAGACTCCGCTTAAATCCGATCAACAAATCCCTTGGACGGATTTTATTTATTCCCAAGCAACTGGGAACTGTTTTGATCGGAGGTTTTTAATGGGCGATTAATTTTTTTTTTTTTTTTTGTCTGGTTTGGAGTAACACCTCTCCGTTTTGACCGTGGATGTCGTAAGAGGCGACTAAGGAATTGGTCTAAGTGTGCTTTAGGCGACGGGTTATCAACCTGTCACTATTACCTCTTTCACCTACACCTATTTAATCGTAAAATAGTCATAATTTTGTCTATGTACTATTGTGTGATTTGCTTAATCCCATTAGAATACAGGTGTACCTAATGTGTTTACGTATGTGATAGATAATTTCACGATTTGTCAAATCCAGTCATACTGGTAAGACTTCCAAAAATCTCTCCCTAACCTAGTATAAATTTGAAAAACAAAATACGATGCTAATGGAACTAGAAACATTATCGAATTGAAAACGACAGTCTGTTACTCCTTCAGTAATGACATAAAAAAGAATTTGAAAGTAGTAAGAAAATGACGAAAAAAAAAATTTCAAGTCAGTACCTACTTATTCTCACGAATTTAGAACAATGTAATAATTACGACTGTCCACCCATTAAATAATTAAACAGAAACAAGAGCACATCAAAGTCTGTCCACAACCTCTTCCAAACAACGCACGATGTCGCATTTCATGTCACAATATTTCATGCCGCATTACAAACAAAACAGTATTGTGCCAAAACAAAACAACACCGGATTCTCTGAACCTTGTAAAACATTTGGCAAGCGCCAGACATCCGAACTATGGCAAAGTGAAAAACTAAGCAACATCGGGTGCATTTTGCTGATGCCAACTCCACAGGGTATCTCACGCTTGCCTTATTTACTACCGTCGTGCCCTGCCTGCAACTAAATCACTAAGAAAACTAGCCACGCGACTTGAAGCTGTACCAGTCAGTGATAAAGTCGGTAGAAAGTTAGCAGGGTCAACGATTAATAGGGTAACTAGATGACGTTTGTGGTTGATGCAGAATTAATAGACGCGAGGCTACTGAAGTGGTTGATTTGTGACCTTTTAATTAAATGAACGTGTAATATTTCCTTCTAGATACGTGAGCACTAACTTACCGCTTTTCTAGAACTTCATCTGGGTAAGGTTCAAAAAAATTGTACATAAATTAAGGGTTAATAAAAACAAAATCACGATCGCGTCTTTTGTGTTACGAAAATTACCTATACAAAATGTATGGGTAATTGTCGTAACACTAAAGAATCAATTAACTTTTGTTTTTATTAAAGCCCTTAACTATGTACAATTTTTTTGAACCTTACCCATCTACGAATTTAAGTAACTAAAATGACGTATGAATACTTCTAAATCTCTCACCTTTAAATGCCGATTCTAATAAGCTTACCAAATTACTTGTCAAGTCAACGCGCGAGGGCATTCAAATAGCAAAGCAATTAATAGTCTCACCAGTATCACCATCCTAATTATAAAATAAACTTATCTCACTTTTTATACGAGGTCACCGTGCATAAAAGCCTTTTAAAACGTCATGTCACCTAACGAGTTCATTCATACTCTTTCATTACAACTCAGCCAATGGAAACCAATTCATTAAACACTCTACGGTGAAAAAAACAAACGGGCTTGTCAATGGTTCTTCTAAATTATGGTCGAATCTTTTTTAACTGCCAGCTAGGTTTTCTCGTGGCTCGAAAATTGGGCCTTTATTTACAATGCTTTAAGATTTAAAGTACCTTTTGGATTTATAAAAGGTCTTTCAAAAACTCTATACGTACATAGGTGTTCGTCACGGTCGCCCAAGACGGTTAAAAAAAGAAACCGATCATCGCCTTGTGAGGCCTAATTAAGATATGTATCCGATGTGACCAACCCTCCGTTGTTCCAAGCTGCCAGTGTATGGGTGCGGTGTTGAATGGGACTGAAAGTATTGTTTACGTCTTAGTTTAGATAACGTTTTGGTGCATTTAAAGTTAGCCTCACACATACATCAGGTTTTCCCAAATGTGGTAGGTGGAGCTCAGAAAACGCTTATAAATACACAAAACCATGACTATTTCTCGTTTCATAGCCTCTTCTGCTATTTTTTTTAATAAAATAAAAATGAAGGTAAGTAAAACAGCGACAGATTGCTAGCCTGTCGCCTAAAACATACCTACTAAACTATTTCTTTAAATGCTTCATACGACACCCGCGGAAGAAATGCAGAGATGTTATTCTAAACTCAACACCTCTACCTATTGAATGTAAATAAGTAGCAGTATTTTTTACTAATGCGGTTTCGCTGAAAGGTAAACCGAGTCTAATTTAGCCTAACTCGTAAGTCGATCTATATTTCATGACTTTCCTTCCTTGCATTTTGTGCGTTAGGTTAATAAACAGATTTTACTGAATTACTTACATGTAAAAGGAACGTATTCTAAGTTGTTCTATGTAATCGTTTTATGTGCAATAAAGAGTCATACAATACAATATAATGCAATACAATAGGTACTATTTACTAAAAAAATATTTAATCCCAAAAAATCTTTTCTATTATAAGTCGGTTTCAACTTATTTCCACTTCCTCAGGAAAGCCAAATAAGTAGTTTTCCTTTAGTTTATTTATATTACATGTTGTACCTGCTTATCCTCATTTTATGCATCTTCTATACCTACCCTTTGGAGATCTCTCAGATTTATCTGGTTCCGATGATTTAGGTAGGTACAGGCCACTTATCATGTTGTATCTATGTTTGTGAATTTTCTTTAGCAGAAATCGAACTAACTTAGGTAAAATCGTATGCTAAATTCGCCACTCTCCTTCTTAGTGACCATGTATCATGGCTAGCTTAGTAACATTTTTAAAATGAATAAGAATTACCATATTCATGCTACAGTGAAGATATTTACATTTTTTATTTAATTAAAGGCCAGCCGAAAGTCCTGCGTGGGTTGACGATACGAATTATTGACCATTGTTATTGGATCCCAGCCTTCGGTGGATAATGGAGGCTGAAGTTTGACAGCGAAATACCTTTAATTTTATTTAGCCTCAGAATTTTCAAAAAACTTATTAAGACATGATTATTATGCATAATAAAAAGTATAATTTAACTTCATTGGATGTAGATAGCCACTGTAGCCTATTTATTAGACATCGGCCAAGTGCGACTCGGACTCTCGCTTAAAGGGTTGTTCCAGTGTAAAAAAGTACCCCCACTAAACATCCGCCTTATACAAGTTCATGTAATAGTGCTACGCACGCGTTGAACTCCTTTAAAAGCACGTTAATTTTATGACGATCCCCTGTATTTTTTTCTTTGTACAATTATTAGTAATTTGCTGTTGTAGCTAAAACAATTACACCATCTGTAAAATGTCAACTGCCTATAGTGTAAAACCTAATTAGGTAGATTCCAACATACGTCAAAAAAGTGCTGCTATAGACGGATACTTATAGAAAGACGGACGGACAGAGGAGTCTGAGCAATTGAGTCCCATTTTTACCCTTTTCCCTAAAAAGCATTAAATAGGTCACCAATCTTAAGGTAAAATCAAAGTGCATGCATAAAATCGACTCCCTATGTGCTTATTCTGCCCTTAATGAGTTTATTAAAACATAAAACATAACGATGCTGACTAGGGGTGTGCCGGCAAACTTCGTAAACACGCATTTGCATCCCGCCGCCGCAAACCTCAATCGATCGCTAAAAAAATCACCGCATTATACTCCACGCGTAACTACCTACATAACTTTCAACCAAAAATTTACATACAAAACCTCTCAACCCCATAGTTTGAAATTGAGTCTTATAACTGGAGCATAAAATGTAAAACGCTTTCGTGTCTAAAACGTCATACGCCGTTTACGGCGGGAGAGTTCCGAATACAATAATACGTGCACTGGGCAGGCGCGCGCGCGCTCTGATCTGACCACTACTGTGCATTTCCCACGGGTTGCGTATTCGTCTGCACCGCTCACTCGGTATGCGTGCGTCCCGTTCTCTCCTGATGGACTGCCGCTTCGCTCGAAACGTAGCACACCCACACATGTCGGCATTTCAGATTGTTCCAAGCTTCGACCCGCGTAGATTATGAGCCAACGGAGCTGCTAGAACTTGGTTATCGATGTAACACAAGCACAATGCTTGTTAGGTACTTACTTACTGTAAGCACGCTTTTGGATATAACAAGCAGTAAGTTTATGTAATGGACGATAGGTATTTCGATCGGTTACGGTTAACGCAGACATTATCGCGGATTTGAAATCACGTTTGTTTCTTGCCATGCGTAAGCTCGCCTAGCTAAGTGGAGGATATTAACCTACATAGCTACTCGATTAGTATTAGTACTTGCTGTTTATTATGCACAAGGTGCTGTTGGGGTCAAGTAGTAATACTTAACTACCTAAGTATTTGGTTTTTTTATTGCAGAAAAAGAAGACGGATGTGTGTATTTCAGAGGTGTAAAAGACGTTCCTACTCAGATTCTACATTATCAGGTGTGTCAACAACTCTACATATTTTTCATACTCTCACGCCTGTAATCCCAAGTGGGGTAGGCAGAGCACATGAATTCAAAAATCCAGTGCCACGTTTAGCAATGTCAGGGTAACCAGATGGCTAAACGTGATATTGCAGTGACAGGTCGCTAGCCCATCGCCCACAATACACTAACCCTTTCCCAGAGTCGACTCTTACGACACCCATGGGAAGAAAGGGGGAGGTGCTATTCTAACCCGGCACCACACGGGGTACACATTTTTCAGATTAAAACAAAAACCAAACACAATCACTGAGATGAACAGGTCACCGTACCTACTCAAAATTAGTTCAAGTAACTGCCTACTATTAATTTCTAACATAACTCGACACCTCAAATTCTTACAGACGACACTACATGCATATAATTTTAAACAAAAAAAAAACGACTTCAAATTAGCAATATTTTGAAAGTATTCTGTTTACTGAATGTAAAATCTTGACTTCATCAACAAATTACCGAAAACACCGTACATCTCCATATAAAATTTGAAGAGTTCCCTCGATTTCTCCAAGATTCCATCATCAGATCCTGGTGTCGTGCCAATGGGACCAATTTCGAGTTATACCCTTTCAATTAAAAAAAAAATTTGAAAATCGGTCCACGGGTCTCCGAGCTATCGAGTAACATAAACACAAAAAAAAAATTAGGTCGAATTGAGAACCTCCTTCTTTTTTTGAAGTCGGTTAAAAATAAGTGTACTTAACTACATCTGCATACCTAGACCCTAGATCTCTTCATTGTTAACGATGACTTTCGCGCGCGCGCTGTGAACTAAAGGGTCTATGGTATTGAAATTAATTCATAAACTGTCCCCGTATGGTATCGGATTTAGAGTAACACATCTCCATTTCTTCCGTGGATGTTGTAAGTCGCGACTAAGGAAAGATGTTTATGTACGTGTTTGGTGTACAGTTCTTTCTATGGTTTAACCTAAAATTTTGCAAGTGGATTATGTGGTCTGCTTATCACATTTGGGAATATAAGCGTGAAATAGGTATGTATTGTTTACTAATTTTTAAGCTTATTGTAAGAGTTTACAATTACCTACTCAAAATACCTACAAGATAGGAGCTCTATAACCTCTGTCCGGAGTTGTAGGTATCCATCTGCTTTACGACTGTGGTGTACTCTGTGGGCTATAGAAGATCGTGATCACTTACCATCAGATGGCTATTTCCTTTGTCTTTCAAGATATACCTACATCAGTATTTTTCAATCTGTGGGTCGCGACTGAAAGTACGCTCTACTTATCTACTTATTCTTTGATAGGTAGGAAGAGACAACAAAGCGCCATTCGCTTCTATTATTCTCACTCACTTCTCTGGCGTTATTCACATCCCTATCGTACCACACCTACTTACAAGCTAACAATTTCGGAAGCTTCTAATTTGGCTCTTTAGAAAATCGCTGATCTAGCGAATTCACCAGGTAGGTAAATTTTCGAGGGTGCCCTCGCCCGACTCAAATACTTGCCCTTTAAATTCTTGGTTTCATCAATTCTCCACTTGCAACACAATGCACCAAATAATTTTAATTTTAGTATGTCATTAACATACACTAGAAAGACGGCGTTCACTCTTTAATCATTGTGTCAAGTTGATCTAATTCTCAAAATAGGTATTCAAATAGGCAATTTTATTTTTCAAATTAACAAAACGCATTCCCACCGTAGTCAAATTACGACACTGTGATCATGATCAACTATGGACCACTTTGCTAATTCTACCATTAAACGACAGTCAACACTGCAGGTATACCCAGCTATCCATTGCGTTTCTACAATATAGCGCTTCATCCAATACGCCTTGCAGCGCAGTGTTGTAAACAAACTCAGGCACCAGGTTCGTTGTTTTTCCTTCATTGGAGTGATGCTTTAGTAGGTGGTTGTCTAATTCCCGTGTCGGTTGCGCGTGCGTTTCGCGTCTGCTGTCAAGTACCGCCGCGAGCGCAACTCGATTGCTTCTAATTAGGGCAAAATATTCGAACAGACGATTAGACAAATTCGACCGGCTTTCAAAGGAATGCTGATAGCTGCGATTTTGATGTCACAAAACGCAAGTTTATTCGACTATTAAGTATCGAATGTGTTTATGTAAAACGTTGATTGGGAATTTCTTTGGACTGAAGCCAAGGTAGTTAAGATAGTTTTAAGGTTCCCTAACGCAAAAAGACTGCAATGAGTTTAATGTTAAATTCGATTTGTCTGAGACATGGTAGCTGTAAAACGATTGTACCTACCAATTTCGATGCGGTATTTTTCATTAGAAAGCCAAGTTTCTTGCAGTGGTTCTGGTATCTTAGCACCCGTGCAACACATAAGACGCTCGACGGTTTAATTAGGCCTAGATATATCCTTATCTCCCAAAAACCACCGACTTACTTACGTAAATACATTACGCCAAAATTATAGTAATACCCCGTTTTACGCGAGGGGTGTAAATTCGCGTAAATCGAGGTTTACCTATAACCAAACAAGAAATGCCCATAGAACAAAGTCGATGGACGTGGAATTCCCAATTCTTCAAACAGAATGTTCAGAGCAAGTGGGGATTAAGAGGCACCCCTCCCCCCCCCCTAGAATTCGATAGAAACGGTGAAAATAAAAAAAAAAATTTTTACCTTTCAAGTAGGTATCATTTTTCATTGACTACTAAAGTTCACAAGGGTCAGACCGCCCCCGCCGCGGTTTGATAAAATCAAACTACAAGTAAACAGTGAGTAATTTATTAATTTTAATCACGTTGATAAACATTAAACTTAATAAGAACTCTGAAAATATTATAAGTAGGCATTAAAATTAAAAGCAGTACATAAAGTACTTTTTAACTGCAGGTTACTATTTAATAGACTTAATAGATTTAATTGCCCATACCTGGCTAAGGCCGCGAAACTTTACAACTGCCTTCTTAATAAAAAAAAAATCTGTGAGTTTAACCAATTACTTCCAGTCTCTCTTATACTTCTCTATTCCATGGACATTATTTGTCAAAAATCGTAACATAAAAAAAAATAGGGTTGTTGAAAGGTCCGCGGCCTTATCTAGATTCGTTTCAATAACAAAATTAAACGCACTCTTGGTCGTAGTTAAAGAAATGAATAGTAAGATTTCAATAAATCAGAAAATATGATGATCAAATCGAGCATGGCGACCACTGCGACTCCTACAGTCGCCGGTATCTAACTTGGCAAGATCAGGCTGTACAAGATTAGGATGGCCCTGAAGCAGCTTAAGAACAACAAGGCCCCGGGCGAAAACTCAATCACCTCAGAACTTCTGAGAGCGAATGGTACACCGGTACACCGGTACTCAAGGTCGTCCAGAAGCTCTTTCCATCTTGTCGTTGTAGTCGTTAAAGCATGGAATCGAGGCGAGACCCTTTCCAAACAGAAGGTGATAACAGCCTATTGAAGAACTACAGGCAGATGAATCACGATTCTGAGCCATGTTCGTAAGCCGTTTTCGAGTCATCACAAACGGTCTCGAACACAGCCTTGATGACATCCAGCCTCTAGAACAAGCTGGTATCCGAAAAGGCAAAACGTAGTACCTTAAACCACATTCGTACGCTGCGGCAAGTTTTACAAAAGACTGAAGAGTACAACTTGCCATTATGCTTAGCGTTTGTGGATTATGAAAAGCCTTTGATTCGGTGGAAAGATGGGCGGTGCTTGAGTCTACATCGATGCCATATTTACAACTGGTGTTTCGGTACATTGAAGTGTAGAAGTGTTTGTATAATAACGCCACCATGTCGGTCCGAGTTCAGGCGCTGAGCACGAAGGCCATTCTATTGAGAAGAGGCGTAAGACAGGGGGACGTTAACTCCCAGAAACTGTTTACTGCCGTAATGGAAGACGCCTTCAAGCTCCTGGAATGGCAAGGACTTGGCATCAACATCAATGGCGAATACATCACTCACCTTCGGTTTGCCGACGACATCGTAGTCATGGCAAAGTCGATGGAGGAACTCAGCATGATGCTCGATGAACTCAACCGAGTTTCACAAAGGGTGGGCTTGAAAATGAACATGGATGAGATGAAACTGTCAAATACCAAGGCTGTGCCCACCCCAGTTTCTGTCGAAAACTCGGTACTCGAAGATGTTGACTCATACATTTACCTAGAACAAGTGTTTCAGGTAGCTCCAGCTTCGACAAAAAGGTCAAAGGCCGCATCCAACTCGGTTGGGCAGCGTTCGGGAAACTACGCAATGTCATTTCATCCGATATACTTAAGTGCCTCAAGACGACAATCTTTAATCAGTGTGTTACCAGTGATGACTTACGGCACCAAAAAGTGGACTTTCACTATCGTCCTCGTCTCAAAGCTTAAAGTCTCTTCGACCCCCATCAACCATCTGCTCTTCGTGCACATTGCCACTTCAACTTGCTAATCCGGTGGGCTACATCTTTGACTTTAGTTCGTCTCCGGATCTCCTCATTTCTGATTCGATCGCGTAGACACCCCGAGCATAGCCCTCTCCATTGCTCGTTGAATTAATGGAACAATTAACGGGGCAAAATTATTATTTAGTACAACAGAATTGTTCTGTGGATGGTTGTTTAAATTCAACTCTAAATGGTCAATAGTTGTATTTTTAACTGCCAGTGGTTTCAAAGAGGTAAGTAGGTAGGTATCTGCTTACCACCACTTCTAAACGCTACCGACCACTGAGGACCACTGTCAACACATTCAAGGCTTTCATAAAAATAGATAAACATACACATAAATGTATTTATTGAGCGAACCTAACAACGTAACACAACTAATCAGATATAACGATAACAATATGACAATAAACACTGAAAATGGCCGACAATCTACTCTTTATATCCCTGCCGACTTCGTTATTGGCAGGAATCATTCATAACCAGTGATCCTAATTTTTTTGCAATTTCAGTGCAGCATTGTTGCATCTGTATGCTCTATTCTAGCTGGAACAGCTTATTAGAGTCCATAACATAAATGTCAACCTTAACAGATAACACCTTAGAAAGTATTTAGAAAAAATACCTTTATTTTATAGTAGACAAGCTGCACTGAAATGGCTGAAAATTTTACGAACACTGCTCAATTTTTATTTCACAAGGAAATAAATGAAAGGATGTTAGTTTACAAACATTCCTATCCCGCAAAAATTTCGCGGAGTTACTAACGAAAGCGTGTGTGCATTATTTTTGTTGATAGATCGCTCAAATCAGCTCTTTTCACGGGGTAGGAATTAATTGGTCACAAAAACAGTGTACTATGTACGTCTGCGTGTAATTTTACATACATTTAGAGTAAATAACAGTCCGTACAGTAGAAAAATATACCATGTCAATTGTCTTAGGAATACTTCTTACGATATTCTAACTACAATTAGCACCACATTTACAACAATAAATCTAATACTAATGAATACAATGAATCTTAAAATCACACTATGACTTAATTTGAAATGTTCCATTAATAAAATCTAGCTTGATATTAAATTTGAATCTATCGATATTTTGTTCTGACTGAATCTGACTGTTTTCATTATCATCTAAAAAAACACTCGGTGGGCTGTCAGTCTTGTGTCGACTAAAAAAAACAAAGGAATGTAAAAAAAACTATTGGCTTTGGCAACAGCTTCTTGTTTTTACAGATAAATGTTTGATATGCATTATACGACTCAATTAATATTAATACCAGTGTTTGATAAGAATCTCTTAAGAAGATCACAAATATTTCCAATTTTTTTCTATCTTGATTCATGGTAGTTTGTTAACAGATTCTGTTAAACAAAACTAACTGAAGCTGAAAAGCAAAAACATCCCCGATTCAGAAGCTTTTTGTTGATTAAGAGAGTACAACTGTTACCCGTGGAGATTTCCCCTCTACACAGATTTCCACTGTTTTCAAGGCTAATTTTAACTTCTCGATACAACACCTTCATGAAAATTGCCCAACGGGCTGGCGGCCATACTTTGTATGGCGATGACAATACACTGGCAAAGAAACGTGCCAGTCGTTTAGTCACTCGTTTGTTTTCTATTTTAACTGGCTTCAAAAAAGGAGGTTCTCAATTCGGTTGTATTTTTTTCATTAACTTGAACACGAAAGTAAAGCATTAAAGGTTGGCTTATATAGATCTACCATGATACGAAAAACAAAAATCAAAGTAAACTGATAATTTGTGTTATGTTCGCATGCCAAACCGAGAATGTGCTTTCGAATATAACTCGAACCGTCTAATAGGGGAGGTACCAAATCTAGGCTGAATTATTATTATAGATTTCTTAAAATTTTAAGAGAATAATAAATTCAGGTACACAATGAATCACCCTGTGATCAATCTATCTACATAATTCTATCTTAAAATTGTACATAGTGAGACTTATTTTATTATCTACGAAATATATATTTTGAAAAACAAAGCAAATAAAAATGTAACTACACGAATCGTGTAAGTAACCTAGGGAATTCACACCGTTTTATCATTCTTCAATGAAAAACTTGAGTATAAAAAATAGCATTAGCCTCATTTCAACTTAACTTTGAATGGCACAATATTTAAATCAACAACTTAAAACAATCCAGTTGATTCAAATCGGCGGTAAAACTGCTAATTTATTCGTCAAACAAAAAATAAGATTCTTATGATTAAACCAGATACAAATCAAATTGTTGCTGATGTCAAAAGCAACTCGACCAACCGACTGCGGCGAAAGCTTGCCATTGTTATGAGTGGAACAGAGTAAAGCCAACGTTTTGGCGGCTGTGACAATAAAGTCAATCAACACGGAATAATTTTAAGAGGAAATAGCGTAAAATTAAAACTGCATGTCGAATAATTATGACGCAAATGAAAATAGCTGCAAAGCTCTGGGTTGACTCATGTGTTTTGGATTTATTTTTTGAAAAAAAAAAAATTGTGCATGAACTCTTACCGCAGAAGCTACTCTTTGATAGCGTAGAATTTAGGTTGTGAATCCATCATCATTTCAGCCAAAACACGTCCACTACTGGACAAATATACCTACCTCCGCCGTCGTCATCCATTGTATTCCCACTTCCACTCAAGAACCTTTCGGCCCCATCGGCCATCCACTCAACGAGCTCTACTAAATTTAGATGTTTTAAGTATCACAAGTCTAACCTAACCTAATCTAAATTACCAGCAGTCCGGTTATGGCGCTTCGCTGGACGCTGCCTGCGCGCTCGCTTCTATCGCTCAGTTCGCGTTTGTTATGGTCGCAATTCTAACCTAATCCAACCTACTTTTCTGGTAGCACTTTGATTAGTAGCAATTGGACAATAGATAATACGGCAAATAAAATTATTTCAAAATAATAGATCTTAAAAATAATAACTCAACTAAGCGAAATTAATTCCCAAATAACTAATTTCCGGGACGTTACAGATAACGCCAAATCTGTTATGCTACTTCAGTAAACGTTATGCCATTTTTCTGTTCCACCCATTACAACGTAGTAATCCTCAGACGCTACGAATGTCCACCTATACCTAGATCAGTCTTAGGAGCAGCGTCATCAGAACACAAGCCCGCAGTCGGATAGCCCTCTCTGAACTGTACAATACAACTGTGTGGTTCTTAACTCCTTCTATGCTTAAACATGGATCCGTGATCAATTTATTTTTGGTCCAATCAGAATAATTTGTAGATGAACCAATCTTTTTATTTATTTTGTTATTCTGTCCCAGGTCAATTCAGAAGACAACTGTGATAGTGACCAAGAAAATTGTTGTAATATAGGTCCTTGCCTTGTAATATGATCAGATACGTCATATGAAACGCATTTATAAATACAACATTTTCTATATTATATTTGTTCAAAAGACATCACCATAGCAACCAGGGGCAAAGAACAGTTGATTGACCTGTATTGACATTGAAACAAAAGTGACTGGAATTAAATATAAATACTTTTGTGAAAAAGTAAAACCACACAATTGTATTTACTTACCAATTTTGATAAGGATAGAGGTATTTACAAGAAGAACAACTTATCCGAGAGCACCTCGGACGGTTGTTGGTGAATGTTCTGCCCGACTAGATACGCCAGTTTGTGGGCGTACTGGCAGGGAGCTGGCACGCGAACTGTGCCCGGCCAGTTGTAATATAAGTGGCACAACTTATAAGTCAGTCGCTGGCATTGGTCTGGCGTCATGCCGCTGTCGTCGTAGGCGACGACGTAGTGAGTTGGAGTCACTGTGCCCTGATTGACTTTTTGGGAGACGATGAGGAAATCGTACCTGGAAAGAGATTTATGAAATAAATAAGTCAGAATGTGCTATAACAACTTTTCTCAGCCGAGGTTTTAAGCAAAATCGAATGTATAGTGACTTAATGATACAGAGATGATCAGATGATATAACTGAAAAGTGGCCCTGTAATAAAGAGACCTAATCTCTTCTAATTTGGGCTCATTTCACTTGTCTTGAACCCGAAAGAGAAAGCAGTTTTTTACAAAAACTTATGGGCAATCTTTATGCAGATATCGCGTGCTATCGGATTAGAATTACACCTCTCCATTTCCATGGATGTCGCAAGAAGCGACTAAGGAAATAGGTTTAGGTATGCTTTAGGCGGCAGACTAGCAACCTGACACTATACCTCTACCATTTACGTTCAAAGCTAGAATTAAGCTAGTTTTGGGAACATAAGCGTGACGCAAGGCAATGTCACCGGTAACGGACAAGGAACTAGTAATGGACAATGACTCTTATTTACTACCCACTAAGAAATTGTCATATATTTTACAACCCCTTCGGCCGTGTACGTAACTGACCTTTCGTAACTGGTATCT
>BHDV01034153.1:69932-99009 GCA_005406045.1 Adoxophyes honmai | reverse complement strand
GTGGAATTATATTTTTTGTAGTTATATCATATGGGACGCACCCGAAAAGAGTCCGTAGAATCACCCATCGCACCAAATCAATCTTGCCTTCCAATGATTACTTTAAGAATGACAGGTCGATTTGTAATTGTTAATGCTAAGTGACTGATGACTGATGTTTTAATGGACGTAACTTGTGGTAGATTGATGATTAGAGAGTTTAAATAAATTCTAAAAATTAATCCGTTATTTGTCTTCGGATAAATCAGTTCAGTTAGGCTCAATTCACACCAGAAGAGCGGCGAAGGGCGACGAAGCGGAGCGCAGTTTCAGTGTCATGAGAATTTTAACTTTATTTTCATTAAAATAAGACTTATTATCGCATGAGAAACTCCAACGAGGGGAGCGGATACCCGCGGATCCGCGGGAATTCCAGCGAATTCCATAAATGAAGCCGTGCGACTGCGCGAAAAGTCACGGGAATGCCCGAGGATGCTCGAGCTGTCGCGAGCGGCCGCTGGCAATATCCCGCCTAGAGATCTTGGTCGTCCCGCGCATTCCAGCGACTTCTCGAGCAGTAGTGGGAATCTTCGCGCCTTCTCTACCGAGCGGGTCGCTGCGCTTCGCCGCCCTTCGCCGCTCTTCTGGTGTGAATTGAGCCTTATGCTGTTACATAAAATATTTAACGTGAAACTACCTATCGTGAGCATTCATACATCACGGAACACAGTCCACGCGATACGCCACATACCTAGTCAAAATCGTCGTGATTTTAAATAGTGAAGGTTCACGCACCGCTTTTTCCGTGCTTATGCGTGACTTACCCCCACTATTGAAAACTTTGCCAGTTTAGATGCCGGAGACTTTACTCTAGTTTTATGTTACTCTAAATAGGTACAAAAAGATCTTACAGATCTGTTAAGTTAAGAGTAAGTTAATAATGAAAATCGGCAATTTAATAGTAAACCCGAAATAAGAAAAATACCGGCCAAGTGCGAGTGGGATTGGCGCACGAAGGGTTCCGTACCAAAAGCAGCAACGTTTTTTATAGAAAAAACCTGCCAAAGGGGAGCCCCCTTAATTATTATCATTATTTTGATTTTAGTATATTTGTTGTCATAGCGGCAACAGAAATACATCATCTGTGAAAATTTCAAGTCTCTAGCTGTCACGGTTCGTGAGATACAGCTTGGTGACAGACGGACAGACAGACAGCGAAGTCTCAGTAATAGGGTCCCGTTCTCACCCTTTGGGCACGGAACCCTAAAAAAGTGTTCTCATTTCACAGCGAATTCTTACTTTAATCTACCTTCTTTACCCGGTTAGGATAAACCGACACTATTGGTTAGGTTCCCCGTGTGGTGCCGAGTTAGAATAGCACCTCCTCCTTTCTTCCCGTGGGCGTCGTAAGAGTCGACTCTGGGAAAGGGTTAGTGTATTGTGGGCGATGGGCTAGTATAGTAACCTGTCACTGCAATATCACGTTTAACCATCTGGATTACCCTGAAATTGCTAAACGTGTCACTGGATTTTTGAATTCATGTGCTCTGCCTTCCCTCCTGGGAATACAGGCGTGATTGTATGTATGTATTGATTAGATGAATTGTGTAACAGCTAAGTACGTCCGTATCAGTTTCCGCCACGGTCCTTCCGCTGCGCGTACGCCACTTTCTCCTGCTTTGTTTACAGATAATGCTATGCTTGAGATAAGGCGCTATAAAGTATTCAATTGGGAAATAAAATGCGACTACTGCGTCAAAATGGATATGCAAGTGGAGTTTGCTCGGGGAATGAGGCTAAAAAGGCGAATTTTGCTAAGGATTATACGTGCATACATCACACCTGTATTCATAAATGAAGTAGGCAGAGCACACAAAACGCTACATAGAGAAAACTATGTCTGTTGCACGTTCCGTGGCCACTTCTACTTCACTTTTTTATCGGTTTACATACATACAATCACGCCTATGTTCCCAAATGGGGTAGGCAGAGCAAACGAAACGTGACATAGTCAAAACTATGATTTCGACTATTTCACGCTTCGCAACCACTTCTAGCATAATTTTAGGTTTAAGAACAGATGGAAGAGGTAGTATAATAGTGACAAGTGGCTAGCCTATCGCCTAAAAATACCTTAACCTACTTACTTCCTTAGTCGCCTTTTACGGCATCCACGGAGGAAATGGCGAGGTGTTATTCTAAAGCCGACACTACACGGGGAAGTATAAAGTAAACGGCCCTGTGCTCGACACTGACCCAATACATGGCACTTGCAACTTTATGTCATAGTAAGACAGGAGACAGATGGGTGACATCTACTGGGCGTTGAGGCGTCGAGCACGTTTACATTAAGTACCTGCACAAAAATGAATAGTAAATTTAATGATACCATAGCACCGACTGGTTTCAAAACGGTGGTTTCTTATTTCATCATCATTAACACCAATAACTGCAGAACCGGTTGATTATATCTCACTGATCTAGATCATTCTGATGATATTTTGGTCAACTATCAAGGTCCAACTATCCAGCCGTTGATCGCAAAAGAATAACAGAAAGAGAAGGTCAAATATCAGGGATATATAGTATACAAAAATAATAACTACCTCGAATATCGTATCTAGAACACATGTAAAATCTGGAACATAGTGTGCCGAAAGTGATGTTTGGAATGACTTTCCTCCATTTCTTCTGTGGATGTCGTAAGAAAAAACTAAGAAAATAGGCAAAGGGTAGAAAGGGGCATAAAAATGCTAAACGCGGTCAAAGTCGCGAGCACAGCTAGTCTTTTAATAACTATCCTATGCTATGGTTACTAGACAACGGATAAAAATTTAAAGTTATATTTATATATAACTACTTGGATAGGTAAATAACCACAACTGGAGAGCAAACATTCGTATTCATCGCAGATCAGAATAAATGTCTTCTTCTTTATTCTGATCTGTGGTATTCATCGTACAAACATCTGCTTCAACCGGGATTCAAACCCGAGACTTCTAGCTATCGCACCGTCAAAAGTGGGCTTTTCAACGTCCTTATATCACGACAACTAGGCCGTGACAGCCATTCTGCGCATGCGCCAAAACAATGGCGGCAATTTTATTGTTTTATTTATTATCTAAAAGTTTACGAAACGAAATAAAGTGGCGTAATGTCACGTCTGTTAATTTTGAATTTGTAATAGGTATGTCTATCAGTAGTAGTATGTTTGGTTTATAGTAATACCACTCATAGTAATTTCTTGCGATATTTAATAGTCTAAATCCCAAACTATATTTATGTAAATAGGCTTAAGAGCACTTTTAAACATCCTTTATGAGTATTACTTGCGCTTCAGAAAGACCATCACCGCCAGCGAACAAATAAAATTTGACATTTCTGTGACTTCACAAGTTACATCATGTCAAAGCAACATGTAATTGAAAACTATACTTAGTAAGCTAAAATTCGTTAAATAAAGCACCTTCTGTTTCCGTGCCTTATAATTTTTGTAGCTAAATTTTATTGTCTTTTTCACGCATATGTTTCCCAATAGACAGAACACATAAAACGCTGTAAGCACATTACTACTTCACGTTTCGCAAACACTCGTCAAAATATCAGGTTTAAAAACAAATGCAAGAGGTATACTTGTAACAGGCTCCTGTCGCCTAAGGGCCGGCGCTCACTGCCGGCATGGCACAGGACGGCACGGTAAGTTGTGCTGCAGCATCCAAAAGAATAACCCGAGGAATGCTTCGGCACGCTGTGGCATGCCGCGGCATCTCACAGCATCGTTGCATCAAAATAAAGTAACATGAGTTCTAAACTCATAGTAGGTAATAAGATTAAAATAGTTTTATCAGTAACAAAATCCTTTGCCATGACCCGCCGTGCCATGCCGGCAGTCAGCGGCGGCCCTAAAGCACACCTAAACCTCAGTTGCCGCTTCATCCACAGATGAAATAGAAAAGTGCCATTCTACACCGACACCAAACAGAATGTTTTTAGTTTTCAATAAAGAAGTGTTTTCAACAAATCCATCATAATATTTTCTAGTCGTATTACAAATGGACGCGCTAGATCGTACAACTGATACTAAAATTCTTCTTGTCCTCAGGTTTCCACGAAGCCGTTGGCGAGGCCATAGCCCTCTCAGTCTCCTCCCCTCGCCATCTCCAGACCTTGGGGCTCATCCAGCGCTCCGTCACCGACACAGCTCACGACACCAACTACCTCTTCACCCAGGCGATGGACAAACTGGCGTTTCTACCGTTCGCCCTGTCCATGGATCGCTGGAGATGGGACGTGTTCACCGGAGATGTGAGGAAGGAGCAATATAACTGCCACTGGTGGAGATTGAGGTTGGTATGATGACAAAGGTATTAACAGTGGTAGCGGGGCGGCGTGGTTGTCATATTTGAAGTTATACGAAAGCGCACTAAGCAGCGGTCGGGAAAGTTTAGTTACCATCATGCCACCGCGATGCTTCGCTTCCATTGTTAGTTCGTACTTCCAATATAAATAAGGAATCGTCTTTTTTCATAAGAATGAGGGGAAAAGTAACATGGAAATTGACACTAAATATAAATAGATCTGCAAAGTGCGAACCCTTAAAACTGAGAAAAATCAAATATTTACGACTACGCATAGTATTAAAACGGATCTACTCCCGTTATTATCTGTGACAGATGATGGGTCACGAATTGGCCTGAAACATGTCGAGCTAGTCTTGGTAAGTTTAAAAATAGCGAATCCGTTTTTTTACACCATGACTACAAATTCTAAATCGCTCTCTGGACATTCCTGGAACAAGCTTTCTCTATTGGAGTCTTCTCCAAACATTAAATTAAATTGTCACCTGACAATTGTTTTCGCAAATTCTTGTGCGTTAAAATGCTGGAGATTATTCATAGCTTTAGAAGGAAAATGATCCGTAAAGTCTTGAAATATTTGCCTGAGAAAAAGTTAGCTATTGACGACTGTGATGATAGTAGGAGTCTGGAGATAAGTAGTGCAAATATTGACAAGTATTTATGTATAACTCAAAACGCATGGCTTTTGAAATATCATCAAAACATGAACACTTTCTTGCGAATAGCAAATGACGGTGCAACTTGCGCTAGACGCATAGTCATTTATACTCGTAATCATGATGAAAATACTGAGTAATACCAGTGAAATCCAATCAGAGTCATGATGGTTTTGGATCAAGAAATGTTATGAGTCTACTTCGAACCGTATCACAGTAATATTCAATACAATCCCAGCTGGCACCTTTGACTTTTTGTAAAGAGAGACATTCAGCTCGTACTGAGTCGTGCACAAATGTTAGTTCGTGTCTCTTCTTTGGAAATGACCAAAGCTAAAGGTTATAGCCAATAATTGTATTAGAAAAGATCAAAATGTATTTGGTACGCCTTCTCAGCTACTAGCCCTTTCAAACATTATTATAAGATTGGGCTTTCGTCTTCTTTCTTTCTTGGGCTCATATCCAGAGAAGAAACGCGAACTGACATTTGTGTACAACATGACCCACTGTTTGGTGAAGGCAATCATCCTGAGGGTGCTTAAAAATAAATACATTCAGGCGTTGCTTCGTGGAGGTCTATGGTAAATGGTTGCGGAGGAGCAAAAGAGTTTTATCCACATCTTTTATGAGGAACCTTTCACATAGCTCTGAAACAGTTAAAAGTTAGGCCTAAACAACAGTTTTCCGACGCCTGTACTCATCCGTGACACTTATGCATACTAGATGATGGCAAACACTTCAAGTCACTCCTTGGTCATAAGTCATAATCCATTGGATAACTCTACCGTAATACAGCTATTATGATTGAGTCATACAGTATGCTTGACTGCTTCAATTAATTACTGGCTTCTAGGTCAGATTGTTAATAGAGATTGATCGGCATTTCTTTACTTGATGCTTTTTATGTAGATGATGTGGCGATTGTAGAGTTATTGATGGAGGGTACTACATAACTGTTTTTTTTTGTTTTGAGAGACTTATGCTTAGTCGATAATGATGGATAGCGTAATTTACCGGAACGGCGTTATTTTAAACAGATTCAAACCTTTAATAAGCTAAAAATACTTAGGTAATTTATGATTATTATTATAGAAAGCATCAGCCACGCGTTTTTTAAGCTTGTCTCTTGGGTTAGTGTGGTCAATATCTTGGGTTATGTCAAGATGGTATTGGTCGATAAATTGTGGCGGTGTAGGCCCAAAAATTTGAAAATTTTGTGACAATCTCTAATAACAACATCGTTCCTTAGCGCCAAACTAATTGATTCCTGACCCACCATAGAACCTGCTTACGGTAAACTTTAAGTTTCAATACACTGACAGCCAAAGAAAACCGTTACCACATTAATTGTGACAGTATAGGTAATAATATTGTAACTTTACTTAGGTTGGTAGTAATTTTTGCCACTACTTTGTCTGACACCGAAATATTTATATTAAATAAAACTTTACACTTTTTTTGTCTGATCTTAGCATCATAATTAATGATAGAAATATGTGAGTGACGTAGAATTAAAACTGGTTCCTAAAGAACCGATAACTTTTGTGTCAATGACCTGAACAGGTCTAGATACCTAGTTATGTTTATAAGTAAATAGGTATATTTTATAGGCCAGGGAAAGCTCAATAAAATAGTATACTTTGCCACCTATAAAAATACCTCAACATCATTATTTCCTACTCGCGTAATAGGTCAATGGTCTCTTGCCATAAAATCTCGTCCGTTTACAATTTTATGTCTTACGTTCTTAGCGTTTATGGTTATTTTCCCATAACATGTTTTTTGTACCTTTTGAGAATTTGACACGGAAAAAATACTTCGAAATTCCCTGTCCTGTGAACTTGGCAAGATGATTTGATTTAAAATCAAAAACTAAAAATGACAGCAAAATACAGAAAGATTCCATGTTCTTTTTTCTACAGGGAGCAGTACCAAGGCATCAAGCCACCGGTTCTTCGTTCCGAGCTGGACTTCGACCCTGGCTCCAAGTACCATATTCCAGCCAACATTCCTTATATCAGGTATGTGCCTTTCTAACTTATTTCTAACTAGCATCCAAGTTCTTTGGTGCATGAAACTTTTCGCCCACAAATGTCATCAAAATTTGCAACCGCCCTATTTGTAAATATGCGGAAAAAAGAGAAAATATTTACGTATTAAGTGCCTACAAAAATAATGTAATCAGTAAATAAAATTTGAGCAACAAGCCAGTAAATTAAATAGGTATCATTAAGCGAATGGGTGAATTAAGTGGACCCGCAAACACACACGTAACGTTATTATTTTGTTTTTAAATAACGCCTCTTATGTAGGAAAAGAGAGGCATTATTATAATGCAATTTAGTTACTTAAGATAGTGTAATATTTGTGGCCAGTGTCTACATCTTCGTCTAAAGTTTTTTCGTCTTCGAATTTCATAAACTGTTGGACCTATTTTGGTATCAGCTGTCTTAACAGCTTTGTTTAAGAAAAAGTAACTAGAATATTTTCTATAAATTAAGAGCCTCTTCGTTTCTTGAAATGATTTTCTGTCATTATGTAAATATTGATTGATAGAATTAGATCTTGTGTATCTCGCAAAGCGTGACTTAATCCAACAACAAGATTATCGATGTCACTAGTTTATCTAAGCGGCATAAATCAATGTATAATTCCAAGACAGTGTGCTAACCAGTCGTTTAAAATTACGCAAAAGTTACGTAACATCCTTACATTTAGTAATATTGAGGTTTAACTCAGCCTGGCAACTCATGTATGCATAATTGATGCATGCAACAGTCGGCTGTTGCGCTCCCACGATTTTTACGGCCGTAAAGAGTTGAATACGGCGACTAAACTATTAATTTGATGGGGATTTTAATATACTAAAATGCAGTGGAAGACTACCAAATGTAACTGTAAAAGTGTCTTATTCTGGAAGCTGAGATTTCGAAACTATATGCCGCCGCATGAGTCCGTAAAGGTAGTTCCCATTTTCCAACCTATCCCAACTAAAATTCTATATAAATTCAGGTTTTGCGTTACAAATAAAAAGAAAAGATTAAAAAGATATCACGTTTTTAATACTCGTCGTACTATTTACATATACACACGTAGCAGTCGCAAAAACTACACAATACTTAGCTGAGAACTAAACAACAAGGTAACATTTACAAGCTAGGCAACAAAGAGATCAGTCCTAATGGTGTTCGTGGTGTTCATAACCTCCGAAGTCGTAACCCTCACCCTCGTGCTGACTCTCGTGATGAGTCTCATGGTGTTCATGATGGTCTTCCTGGATGACTGGGACTCCAACCTTCACTTGGTGGGGAACGTGTTTCTCCACGTAGTGAGGCACGTGCTTCTCAAGATGCACGGGGACAGGTCTGTCCACGGGAACATGGACTGGGATAGGCACCTTCTTCTCCACGGGGTAGGGCACCAGCTTCTCCACGGGGTAAGGCGCTGGGTACGGGACCTTGACGTGGTAAGGCACGGGCTTCTCAACGTGGACAGGCACTGGGTTGTCAACGTGCACCTTCACGGGGTAGTGTACGATCTTCTCCACGGGGTAAGGCACCTTCTTCTCAACTGGAACGGGCACGGGCTTGTCAACATGGACGGGCACTGGGTTGACAACGTGCACCTTGACCGGGTAGTGGACGATCTTCTCAACGGGGTAAGGCACGTTCACTTTGACGGGAACCTTGACGGGGTAGTGGACTTCCTTTTCAACGGGGTACGGCTGGGGTACTTTCACTTCAACGGGGTAGGGTACGTGCTTCTCCACGGGGTAGGGTACTTTCTCGTACACCTTGACTGGTACGGGCCTGTCTACGTGCACATGGACGGGGTAGGGCACTTCTTTCTCCACAGGGTAGGGTTTCTTGATGTATTCAGGTACTTTGACGACCTCTTTGACTGGATAGTGTACGGTTTTCACGACTGGGTACGGAGCTGGTACGTGAACCTTGACCGGGTAGTGGACTGTTTTCTCAACGGGGACCGGGATGTGTTTCTCCACTGGGTACGGCACTGGCACTTTCTTCACCGTGGTGATGGTTTTGTGGACTTCTTCGTGGTGGTGTTCGTGGTGGTCGTGGTGGCCGAGGCTCTCGTGGCCGTGGCCGCTGAAGTCATGCCAGCCGAAGTCGGAGAGTCCCCGTTTGTCTTGTTTCTTCTCCTCTACCGGTTTCTCAGCCTTCTGTTCCGCCTTCTCCTCTGCCGTGGCTAGGCTGATGGCCACGGCCAAGATCAGGGTGGTTCTCTGAAAAAAAGAAGTTTAATTCGTAAAAAAAAATTAAATACCTAAAAGGTGTTAAATTTTAATTGACAACTTGCTCCACAAACTGCTACAAATTGGAGCAATAAAAATGCTCGTTAACTTCTTAATATTGATTAAACATTGCAACACTACTCTGTATCCATAAACGTATCCTTTTCGAAAAACAAACGCGAATTCAAATTAGCAAACTCCAAAAACGGAACACTCGAAATTCGAACACGTCACAGCACTGCACTTCACTTGTTTTTATTTGTTTATAAAATGTTACCAACCAGTATTTTCATAATCGCTTAGCCTGTCGTATAGCGAATACCACGATGGAATGTGTACCGACTTCTCGGCGCAGCGCCTTTATACTGGATGCATGTTGGTTCGTAGATGGGTGTTGAAAACACTTTCGCTCGTACAAACTCGGATTTCATGTGTGCGTGGTGTTTTTTTTTTTCAATAATATTAGGGCGGTTTTTCGACGGACTGGTTTTTGAGATTGAGATGGTTAAGAAATTAGCTTGGCTAATGTTGATTATAAAACTGTGGCGCAAATTATTGATACGTCCGAGATTATGTCAATCTCTAAGATTATACGGTTTCCTCATGATACGCTTCAAAAAGGAGTTTGATTTCTATGATGTTGGTAACCAGGCCCATATTGGAATTTTGGTCCAGTAATATTCAATTGTTAACTATTTTTCAAACATTACTCATAAATGCATACATTACTCCTGACCTGTAATCTCAAATTGGGTATCCAGAGTCTATTAAACTGTACGAATATTTCACGGTTCGTGACCACTTATAGCTCAGTTTTAAGTTTAAAAATAGATGGAAGAGACATAATAATGACAGACGGGTGGCCTGCAGCCTGAAACATACTTTAACTGTACTCCTAACTTGTTTGTATCACCATTTTTTAAACTTCTCTGATTTAAGTTACTACACTGAATTAAACTGAGACTAATGAAAAAGTAAGCAATAATTTTGAGTTTTAATTCTGTAAGTATAGCGTTTCTACATACAATACATACAATGACGCCTGTATTCCCAAACGGGGTAGGCAGAAAACAACATAAAAAAAAACAAAAAAGGAGAAATGTCATGAAACTGGAAAAATATAATAATAAAATCAAATGTTTGACAAATTTTACCACCAAATACTCTCATAGTTAGTATTATAAAAGTAGGTTCAGAAGTCTAGCCAACAGTGGCTAAAATTACAAAATGATATTATGATACATTTCTGACCTTGGCCGATAATCGACTATCGTACTCATCTGTGAGAAAGATAAACAATTAATCACAGGTCAATAAACTTTAATATCAGGTTGCATTGTATATTTTTCCATAAAAGTGCAATTCGACTCAAAGCAATTTTAGTAATGACTGTAATCAAGGCATCTCGGCTTGTGTGGTGGGCAGAGTAATAAAAAACTTCAAACAGACAAAATCATGACAAACGAATTTTGGTAGGATCTTTTATTTAGCATAATTTTAGAACCAAAGTTAAAAAGAGGGGTATTCAACCTTGCTAGCCTGTCGCCTAAAACACAGTTTGACCTAATTTTCTTAACCGCCTTTTACAAGTCCACGGAAGGAATGAAGAGGTTCTATGTAATTCTAAAACCGATACCATGGTTAGTTTTCTTGTATAATTAAGAGTTTTTTTTTTGCTTTACTTTAGTAAAGTTACTGTTGTTATTTGACTACAAAATAGGTTGTGAAACGCTGGACGGTTTTGGTGAAATTCGGAGTGGAGTTGAGTCTTAAAATAGGAATTAGGGTACTTTTTATCACGGAAGATAGATCACGTGGGAGGGCTGCACACCCTATACAAACTTGGGCTCTTTTTAATAGCTGACACGGTATTTCACCCTAGTTGGCCAATATCCTACCCTTTTCTTACCACTTACGTTTCGTGACCACTTCTAACTTTTTTTTAGGTTTTGAGTTGGGAAGTATAATAGTGACAGATTGTGCCTGTCCTCTAAAATATACCTTAACCTATTTCCTTAGTCTATAGTCTTAAGTCTTCTATGTTAACTTGTTGCACCTGCCCTGATGTTTATTTGTTAGTCTTAATAATAATAATAAATATCACTGGACAATTTTTACACCAATCACCTAGTCCCAAAGTAGGCAATTTAATGCCTGTGAAGACAACGGATAAACTTACTTATATATAGATAAACATCCAAGACCCGAAAGCAAACATTCGTATTCATCATACAAACATCTGCCCCGACCGGGGATCGAACCCGGGACCTCAAGCTTCACAGTCAGGTTCTCTAACCGCTGGGCTATCCGGCCGTCTATTTTCAAATCTTTCTAGTTACCTACGTTTGATAAACTTCCCGGTTCCGAACTGATGACAATAAGATAATACCTATTATTATGGTGGTATAATTCTGGTGGTTCAGCCAAGGCCGTCTCCGCAGGAAGCAAATCTTCAAAGGTTGCTCTGATTGACTTGGAACCTGCTACATATGTCTAGGATGGATGAGAACGAAGTACAGTAACTTAAGTGCACCAGTTATGGACGGTTTAAGCGATCACAACCAGCAATAAACACTTCATTCTTAATTTTAAAGATGTTTGTGAACTGGTTGTAGTAAGATAAATAACTAATCCTCACTGGATATTATATTTTCGATTGTTCCTTGTCCACGACTGTTGCCATTACCTTATGTTAGTTGCCGTTAAATACGGTCGAGGACTTTAATTCATGGGCCATCATACAACCTTTTCAAAGAAAAAGTCATTATGATTTCCCTTGATAATTAATGGGATGTCACTATGACGTTTACTGTGAATTGATTCCATGGTGGCTCATGAATTAAAGTCCTTGCCTGTACTTATATAAAAAAGTATCGAAAATAAAATGCATTTATTGGCTACATTATTGCGTGACCCGAAAACAACAAGCAGGGAACAGTTGCCCGTCGTTGACTGCACAGTAACATAACATATGTAATGTCTAATACATTACATCTGTAATCGTAAATTACGAGCCCCAATCTGCATTGCAGCCGTAATGCCGAGGTAATATAATAACTTAATGGATGCACTAATGACGAGTTGCATGCTAGCACAGTATAGAGAAGCACAGTGCTATTGAGTTTACACATCGATCTTATGGCTAATTTAGGTGCTGTAGAGCGCTGTCTCACTCAAACTTATGGTACGCCGTCTCTTTTCAAAAACCGATGTGCAAACTTTTCGGCAGCGGTAATCCTTCTTCACAGGGGTCTTGTAATAATTACCTGATAGGATAACAGTCTGGATTGCTACCATCGCCTTACATAATTAACCCTGCCGCAAAGCTGCAGTGCTCACACAACTCGGTTCTGGCACGGAATGTATGACAACCTTACACTTACTGTTACATGAGGCATTAAGGAATAGGTAGACTAATCTATCACTATTATACCTCTCTCATTAATGTTTCAACTTTAATTGAAATGTGCAAAATGTGGCTAGGTAACGTGAGATAGTCATGGTTTTGACTTTTGAGTTTTGAGTAAAGCAATTTTATTGTAAACAATAAACGTTGGGCTAATATATTTGAAGGGACGTATGTCTAACAAAAGCTCGGGATCAGTTGGTATGGTATTCCCGGTTAGCTTTTTTAAATATCTGAATGTAGACCGATATCAAGTTACGTTTTTACTGAGAATTTTCTTAATATTTTTACTAACTATCGCAAATAAACCCACGCTAATTACAATCTCTGGTTAGAATGCATAATCATCATCATCGTCAGCACACAATTCCCAAATAACTGAAGGAGGCGTTCTGCTTGCATTTCTATGCTGCGCCATCGGTGTGGTAAAGTATTGGTATAATTACGGAACTCTGTTTTGACATTACGCTAATTAATCATGGTAAAAGTAAGGTAATGTGTTCGGATGTTTAGATGGTAAACCAGGTAATTGAGCCGCTTTTACCCGACTTTTAACTGATAGTAATTAATTTTACCAGTTGACACCAGAATTAACTTCGCCTTTACATCGTAACAGTACTAAACTTATAATGACCGTACTTTGCTGTCATCATCTTTATCATCATCACTGTATAAATTAAAACAAAGCCGCTTCTCGCTCTTTTTCTCTATGCATGCTTAGATTTTTAAAACTGTGCAATAAATGCATAATTATGATAGAAGAAACATTGATAATTTTGACAATTCTAATATAATGGCGCAATTTATAGTATATTGCATTCAAATCAGCATTGCAACCGTGCGACGCAGGAGTGGATCGCTAGTTTATATAGAAAAGGTTCTTTTAATATGTTTTCGGTAGATGCGTCACATGTGCTGCATTTCAAGGTACGGTCAAGGACTTAAATTCATGAGCCATCATAGAACCTTTTCAAAGAAAAAGTCATAACGATTTCCCTTGATAACTAATGGGACGTCACTATGACGTTTAGTGTGAATTGATTCCATGGTGGCTTATGAATTAAAGTCCTTGACTGTAAACGATACGTGAATGCTGCACATACGATACACTACCCATTGTAAATTTTCATTATTATTATTGGAGATTTTGTTTATAAATAAATATCATTGGACAATATTTTACACTAATCACCTAGTCCCAAATAAGGCAATTCAATGCCTATGTTATGGGTACTAGACAACAGATAAACTTACTTATTTATAGATAAACGTCCAAGACTCGAGAGCAAACATTCGTATTCATCATACAAATATCTGCCCCAACCGGGGATCGAACCCGGGACCATAAGCTTCACAGTCAGGTTCTCTAACCGCTGGGCTATCGGGGCGCCATTATTCCAATCTCATTCCTTAAATTTATAAGACACATGTGAGAAGTCAATTTTCTAATCACCAGTTATACAGACAACGTGTTAAACTAAGTATCAAAGGCCTTTAAGAGGGCGCACACATTTTTTACGAACGTAATATAAGATCAGGTGGGGGAAGAGAAATTCAGGGGCAGGGCAGGGGTAAGAGGCACCACAGACCATAACTCGTCGAGTTACGAGTGATTATGGTCTGTAGAGCCCTCTTATCCCTGCGTTTCTCTTCCCCCACCTGACCTTAGTGGTTTTGGACCAATGTTTAAAAAATCGTTAAATGTAAATTAACTCATATTTAGCCATGAAAAAAATATGGTTAGACTAAACATATTCTGTAAATTTACAATAAAATTGTTTCATTTGTAATTACATTAAAATCAATGAGAAAAAAAATAAAGTAATGGTTCAACTTTGAAATTATGTAAAATGATATTTGAATAATAAAAACCAATAATTTGATTCATGTTAATCCGTTAATCCCCAGTAGACTATATTGTCTATCAGATAATAACAAGTTTATATCGTTTATGGTAAATTTTAATGGAAAATTTTCAAGTGAAAGAGAGCTCTGACGCGTATTTTTGTGAAAACCCTTCAACAAATTGGCTAAGTAAAAGAAATCTGTATTGCTAATAAAATATTTTTTTCCGTTAATCCCTAGAAAAAGAGTTTTATTTATATGTTACAGTAGTTTTTCTTTAAAAACTTAAGGATTTATAGCTTTCTAAAGCATTTGAAAAACATCAAAATCACCGAATTTTGTTTGCACGCTCTTAAGGCCGGCCACATACATACGGAATTCCGTTTCGGAATCTCGAATCGGAATGTCCGAACGCTCTAAATCCATACGACATCTATGGACCAGCCACACACATTCGGAAAAATTCCGTTCGGAATTTCACCAAGATTTTTGATTACAGAAAAACAAACAAACATCGGGACAGACCAAAAATAAAAGCCTGTAAAAAACTTAAATCGTCAACTTAAAACTCAATCAAAACACCATAAAGATAAACGATTCTATAAAATTACGCAACACACTTTTTGTAGCCAATTGAGAGCATTTGTACTTTTTTCTTGACCCAGTAATCGCCACAAATTGAAGGCCAATTGATGAAATGAAACAATAAACTCTTACACACGTAATTGTACATTGTTGTGTGATGTTTTGTCTCTCCCACACGTTTCAAAATAGAACGAGAGAGCATGAGTGCAAGTGAAAGAAAGATTGCTTTTAATTAAGAGTGACCTTGCTCTGTTATGACCACTCAGATGCCGTGCATCTCACTTGTAGCATTCATTTTCAGCCTTACTGCTTCTGTTTAAAGAGTCGAGATTCCATTGAATAATTCAGTTGGTAGGTACTATATTAATTGCCAATGATTTTCATGAAGTTCAGGTATTAATAATATTGCAAAAGTTTTTTTACGATCTGAGAACGGAAAGTAAGTATTAAAAATACATACGTACATACATACATCACGCCTGTATTCCCAGATGAGGTAGGCAGAGCACTTGAAACGCTACATAGAAAAAATCATGACTATTTCACGTTTCTTGGCCACTTCTAGCATTTTTTTAGGTTTTGAGTTGGCAGGTATAATAGTGACAGGTTGCTAGCCTGTCGCTTAAAATATACCTTAACCTATTTCCTTAGTCGCATCTTACGTCATCCACGGAAGAAATAGTGAGGTGTTATTCTTAACCCGACACCACACGGTAAAATTATTAAAACTAATTAAATATAAAACTACTATGGGACTCACTCGCGTCTTTATATCAAGATTTGCTCGACATGTTTGTGACCCATAATCGGGAGCAACGCGCTACAGCGGTTGCGTTAGACACGCACACGATACACGGTGTGTTTAACCGCAGATTCCGTGGCGCGTCGCTCCCAATGATGGAACACGTATTGTCCCGAAACATGTTGAGCTAATCTGAGAATAGGATACTAAAGAAAGGATTTTGCATCATTGTATCATTGTGAGAAATTATTCCAATCAAACTCTGCTGCAAACTTACTGCATACAAGTTCATATTAAAGTGCTGCACGCCAGTTGAACTCGTTAAAAAAGAAGCTTCTTGTGTGAAAATCTCCATCAATTTTTAGTACAATGTTGTTACGACAGAAACAGTTCGTAAGATAGAGCCTGGTAACAGACAGACGGACAGACAGCTGAGTATTTATTCCCTTTAGTTAAAGAAGAAGAGTGTGTATGTATGCATGTAGACGTGATATTATGTCGAAAAGTTAAGAGCTTGAACTGACCAAATTGAAGTCGAAAAAATATGTACTAACAAGAGTGTAACTTTTAATATACAGGTTGAAGAAGATATTTTACATACATACATACATATTGTCACGCCTGTATTCCCAAGAGGGGTAGACAGAGCACGTGACTTCAAAAATCCAGTGCCACGTTCAGCAATTTCAGGGTAACCAGATGGTTAAACGTGATATTGCAGTGACAGGTTGCTAGCCCATCGCCCACAATACACAAACCCTTTCCCAGAGTTTACTCTTACGATACCCACGGGAAGAAAGAGGGAGGTACTATTCTAACCCGGCACCACACGGGATGATATTTTACTATGAAGATATTTTACTTTGAAACAAAAGCTTAGGTGTTGTTTTAACAGAATAAAGAGTGACCTAATTTTATTCTCATTTCTTTGAATGGGACATAACTTGGTTTTAGTTATTTTCGTGTCACAACATACGTAATTAAATACAATGTATAACTAAACAATAGAGTTGAGCCGTTCAGTTTCAAGCATTATGTTGTTAAGTTGGATTGCCAATTAGTTGGGTTAGCCAGTCTTAAACCACTGTTTGTGATACATGTATACTATGTTCACATATATCATACCTGTATTCCCAAATGGGTTAGGCAAAGCTGACGAAAAGTTATAGGTAAAGGTAAAACCGTGATTGGATACTCCACGGTTTGCACACTTTAGATTAAAAAATACACGAAATAACGACAGGTTGCTAACTTACGGCATCCACGGAAGAAATGGAGAGTTGTTATTCTAAGCTAGAAGTTGAACTCGCCAGAAGTTGAATTCTTTTATTCCTGTCCTCTTATAATTTCGCAAAAAAGTATATCTAAAAAAAAGTCGTTAAATTTATAATTAAATAAGAAATAAAACCTAAACAATCATTCACGATACGTTTTCCGCAGACAATGACACAATTTTCGTTAAAGCATTTTGCATTGTAACATAATATATGCAGCAGACAAAATCACGACGTAATACCATTGCGCTAACCACTGAACACATTGAGCTATTAATTACCTAATTTTAGAATTAATTTAGCATCTTGCAGTTTATTTTTAGATTAGATGAGATACTTAGATGAGTTGCTATTGAGTATTTTACGAGTGTTTCTGACACACATTGCGTTTGAATGTTACTAAAGATGTAAAGATGTATGTCATTTAGATCCTACCACACCGCAGCTTAAAAAACCGTCACGATACGGAATCGCAGTGACGCGTCGTATACGTACCGTTTTTTAAGCATGCTACCCCACAACGCTGCTTAAAAAACGGTGACGGTACGGTATGAATGTATGGTGCGTCAGCGTATTTTAAGCAGCGGTGTGGGGAGCATGCGTCCAAAACGGTACGTATACGACGCGTCACTGCGATTCCGTATCGTGACCGTTTTTTTTAAGCTGCGGTGTGGTCGGACCTTAAGTGGCTTTCGTCATCATTTATGGCGGAATGTTATATTCTTCTATAAACTATTCTCTCTCTCTCTCTCTCTCTCTCTCTCTCTCTCTCGTCTGCGTTAATACGCATGAGTTTTCATGGGAACGCTACTATTGCCTGGTCGATCACGACAGTTGTGTCAACGTACCGCTGGGAGGCGCTGTCTCAGTTCCCATACAAACTGATGCGTCTGATGCGTATTAACGGAGACGAGTGACTCGTCTTTTGATCGTTATGAGGACACTTGGGGTACTGATATGGTAATTTTATGGAAGAAGAATCTGCCAGCCCGTTGGACGCAAGTAGGGTCGTCAAGGACCTATTAAAATCGTTAAAAAGATCCATTAAAAACTGAGATTCCATTATCAAGAACGAAATAACTTAAACATTAAGTGCACTACCATGAATTTTGCGGTCCGACTGTCCGGGTTTTTACAGTCTGTCGCGCCGTCCCACTCACGTCAATACTATTTCATGCAAGAGCAAGCGAAACGAGACCTTAAGTAAAAAGACGGACCGTAAAATTCATGGTAGTGCACAAGCACCCTAACTCTAAATACACCAAATTACTTTATCACGTGTCTTGCCACTGGCGTAAATTGAACCGTTATTTAACCAAACATTATACCACACTTAGCATTAGATAAATATGATTGATCTTCTTCGCTTCTCCCGACACGACACCTCAGTTAAACCCCATTAATATCTGACTAAGTATATATCAGTCTATCACAAATGACTTAGTCTCTACCACAAAAACCACTTGACCCACACAAGCAAACCACATTTCAACATTAGCTTTATTCAGAAACAAAACAACATCGCTTCTCGTTCCATGACGGTACCACAGCATAGTTAAAGCAAACAGTAACTTCAATCCAACGTTAGAAATAATATTGTGTACTTAAAACCCATGTGGTTAGAGTAACGCCTCTCCATTTCTTCCGTAGAAGTCATAGGAGGTAACTTACGAAATAGGTTTAGGTACGATTTAGGCGACAAGCCTCCAGCCTGGTACTTACTATTGTACGTTTTCCGTCTGTTTTTAACCCCCGACGCAAAAACGACGGGGTGTTATAAGTTTGACATGTCTGTGTGTGTGTGTGTGTGTGTGTGTAAATGTGTATGTATCTGTCTGTGGCATCGTAGCTCCCAAACGGATGAACCGATTTTGATGCGGTTTTTTGTGTTCGAAAGCTATATCCGTCGAGAGTGTTCTTAGCTATGTTTGGTGGAAATCGGTTCAGATCTTCAAGGTCATCAGGTCATTTGTTAGGTGTGATGAGAATGTTACACGTTCAGTAAAGCCATCGAGTTGGGGCTCGTCGGGGGTTTTTTTAATTTTTAATTAATCATTATATCTAAAATTATGATTGATGTAGCTAGAAACTTAAAATAGTCGTGGCTTTATCTATGTCACATTTCGTATGCTCTGCCTATCCCACTTGGACACATAGGCGTTATATACTGTCGGTGTTTTAAAGCTAACCATCACAAAATTCTGTCCTTAATTTTTGTCTCGATTAAAGAGTGTTTTCATTTATTTTCCTATGCGTTTTACGTAAATACTTTCACTTAGTCAATCAGACTTACATAGAATATTGTAATTAATTCATTGTTTAGCTCTTTTTTTTTCTTCACGCTTGCCTAAAAACATGTAATAAATAGCAGTAAAGCTACATCTGATGTATTTATTGACTGTGACAATACCCATCACAGATCGCAATACAACGTTGAATGTCAATGTTACAAAACAAATGTAGACAGACATAATGATCTCAATGCAACAGATGTAATAGAGATGTAGAATGGACGTTCGTATTGCGAATATAGGGTTGCATGAATATAACGCCGAACGTTTGGTTACACATAGGTGTGTGAAGAAAGAAAAGAAGCTTTACTTTTGACATTTGAGGCTTATATTTTACTATTGATATTGATACATACATATTCTCACGCCTGCACTCCCATGAGGGGTAGGCAGAGCACATGAATTCAAAAAATCCAGTGCCACGTTTAGAAAATTCAGGGTGATCAGATGGTTAAACATGATATTGCAGTGATAGGTTGCTAGCCCATCGCCCACAATATACTAACCCAGAGTCGACTCTTACGACACCCACGGGAAGGAAGGGGGAGGTGATATTCTAACCCGGCACCACACGGGGAATTTGATATTGAACCATATAAAAATACAACCGTGTGGTGTCGGGTTTAGAATAAGTCCTCTCCATTTCTTCCGTGGATGTCGTAGGAGGCGACTAAGGATTCCTTAGTAAGGAAATAGGTTAAGGTTCATATTAGGCGACAGGCTGGCAACATTTCACTATTATACCTGTCAAGTCGAAACCTAAAAAATATGCTAAAAGTGGTCATGAAGCTTGAAATGGTCATGGTTTTGTCTATGAAGCGTGAATACAGGCGTGATGTACATACATATGTACGTATAAAATTACATGAGATAAAAAAACTAAAATGTACAAAATAATAAAAATGGAAACAAAGAGATTTTTTTAGATTTGAGTCGAGTATTCCATCTCAAAAAATATTTTAGTAAGAAATGTGGCACTTTCAATTAATTAACGACGCTACCCTTTCACAAAAGGGGTAGAGACGAAACAACAAAATTACATACATACATACATCACGCCTGTATTCCCAAATAGAGTAAGCAGAGCACACGAAACGCGACTTAGACAAAACCATGCCTACTTCATGTTCTGTGGCCACTTCTAGCATATTTTTAACCCCCGACGCAAAAACGACGGGGTGTTATAAGTGTGACGTGTCTGTGTGTGTGTGTGTGTGTGTGTGTGTGTGTGTGTGTGTGTGTGTGTGTGTGTGTGTGTATATAAATGTGTATATGTCTGTCTGTGGCATCGTAACTCCCAAACGGATGATCCGATTTTAATGCGGTTTTTTTTGTTTGAAAGTTATATCAGTCGAGAGTGTTCTTAGCTATGTTTGGTGGAAATCGGTTCAGGTCTTCAAGGTCATCAGGTCATTTGTTTGGTGCGATAAGAATGTTACACGTTCAGTAAACCCATTGGGTTGGGGCGCGTCGGGGGTGTTTTTAATTTTTAATTAATGTTGGTTATTTAGATATTTTGTGTTGGCAGTTATAATAGTGACAGGTTGCTAGCCTGTCGCCTAAAGTATACCTTAACCTATTTCCTTAGTCGCCTCTTACGACATCCACGGAGAGGCATCAATGGAGAGATTTTATTCTAAGTCCGATACCACACGGACAAACTTACCTTTTCGATAACGCGACGCGCACCTTATTTTGCACATCGTTTAGCAGCTTATCACGTATCATTGTTTTGCTTAAAGGAAATCTGGCAATGCAGGAATTTCAATAAGATTAGGTTTATGTAACATTTTGTGTCAGTCTCGTTGTTTTTAACGTTTTCGTACACTTAGATGTTGACCTGGTTCTTTGTTTTTCTTTCACTTCCAGAGTCATTAAGGTAAACGCAGGTATTAACGACCCATCGAAAATCTGCAGGTATTACCGACCTATTAATATTATTTGCAATTTCTCCGATTCTAAAACTGTTTTAGCTATAAGTAAGTAAGCACACACACGCGCTCGTTTGTTGCCCATCGTTTAATTATACTTTAATGTGCATAACAATATGTAATAGAGATAAAATGTATCGGTTTCTGTGCGGACCTGCGTGGAAGGCGATGTTGCCATACTAGCCCTTGTTTCACTGGGTAAGAAAGTGACGATTCTGCGTAAGCAATTGTAAGCAAAACGATGAAGCCAAAGCATACAGGATTTCACTCAACTGACTCGTCAAAGTGTGTTCTATTAATTTGCTATCACTGTTAAGTACAAAGAAGCCCTTTTATATTGGAAATCTGCAAATTAAAATAGGGCAGTAATAACTTCACGACTTTTTAAGTTGGATCCTATTAACGACCCATACGTCGGTGATGGCCTCAACATAACATTTTGATTTTCTTTCTTTTTTATGTTTTTATGAACTGATAGCAAAACTATGAATAAACCATTTAATTCACAAAGAATTCAAGAAACCATTTAATTCAAAAAGCTTTGTGTAAATCTATATACGATCCATGCAATGTTGTCTAGTTTCTTATTTTTGCATTGTCAATGTTGTGAAAACTATAATATTATCCGAATATTGATGTTGTATTGCAATTTTTACAAATTATGATTTCTTTATCAAAGACTGATTTGATACTGTTGTATTTTATTATACCAATAGATTGAAGTGTATTTTACAGTCGAGTTAATCAAAGAAGTACATTCTAAGTTTTTTTTATGAATCGGTAATGCATTTTACATCTATACTTACTAATTAGCGTATAAAAATAATAAAAGAACTCTGAAGATAGCAAGTATACTTAAAATTCGCCATTGATTTCAAAATTGCCTTAAGGGGGTCGTTAATACCTGCGTTTACCTTAATATAAATACAAAGGACTCCTGTACCTGTTCCTATACGGAGTAGACAAAGCAAACGAAATGTCAGTCAAAACCATAGTCTATTTAAGGTTTAGCAGCCGCTTCTAGCATATTTTTGGGTTTTAGTTAAGAGTGCTGGGTTAGAATAGCACCTCCCCTTTTCTTCTCGTGGGTGTCGTAAGAGTCGACTCTGGGAAAGGGTTAGTGTATTGTGGGCGATGGGCTAGCAACCTGTCACTGCAATATCACGTTTAACCATCTGGTTACACTGAAATTGCTAAACGTGGCACTGGATTTTCGAATTCTTGTGCTCTGCCTACCCCTCTTGGGAATACAGGTGTGAGAATATGTATGTATATGTATGGATTTTTGAATTCATGTGCTCTGCCTACCCCTCTTGGGAATACAGGCGTGAGGATAAAATATGTATGTAGTTAAGAGGTACAGTGACAGGTTGCTAGCCTGCCGCCTAGGATATACATTAACCTGTTTCACACGGTACTAGGATACACATGGCGATTTTTCTCTACATATACAATAGGTACAGTCGAGTTCATTAATATATGAGCAAAACTGAGGGTTCAAAAATATCTGTACACCTTTATGACATTGACAATAAGGTGCAAAAGTTTACATATTTGCATTTGTCTGCTCATATATTTATGAACTCGACTGTACATACAAAACTTAAAAAATGTGCTATACCTATCTTTGGTTTGCAAGCCTATTTTTATTAAGTTTTGTGATCATTAATAAGGTAAACGTCCCTGTGCTCGAAACTGACCCAATGCATGGCACTTGCAACCTTATGTCATAGTAAGACAGGTGACAGATGAGTGTCATCTACTGGGCGTTGAGGCGTCGAGCATTGGTACATTTACCTTACTTCAATTCCTAGTAGTTTAGATTGAAAATTAGCATTAAGTGTGTCACACACTAAGCAGATACGGTAAGATCTGTTACTGAACAGATATGTGTCAATATCGCTCCCTATACAATTCAATGAGCTAACACACACAGCGCAGATTTACCGTCAAGCATCTGTTGGCACCGACATATAGAAAGATGACATTTATACGCAGATAAAATAATCCCGTGGGTGTCGTAAGATTCCCGTGTGGTGCCGGGTTAGAATAGCACCTCCTCCTTTCTTCCCGTGGGTGTCGTAAGAGTCGACTCTGGGAAAGGGTAGTGTATTGCGGGCGATGGGCTAGCAACCTGTCACCGCATTATCACGTTTAACCATCTGGTTACCCTGAATTTGCTCAACGTGGCACTGGGTTTTTGAATTCATGTGCTCTGCCTACCCCTCATGGGAATACAGGCGTGAGAATAATGTATGTATGTATGTATAAAATATTATCGTATATATGCGTATGTTTTCTTTTTTGTTGGCATTGTATTTCAATTTGGGATAACGTGATGAGTTCCACTTCCCTTTCGGTGGCCTGTCCCCATTGTCCGGAGTCTTCGCGCAGGTTCACGTCGCACGGCCTGAGGGTCCACTTGGGGCGGGTGCACAAGGACGTGGCGCGGGCCGGCTCGCGGCCGGCGCGGCGCCGGCTGGCCGTACTGGTTGACGCCGACTCGCCGCCAGCGCCGCTCGACTTGTCGCCGCCGGGTGTTTCCCTCGAGAGCATCGGCGCTCTTAAGAGATCGGTGCGGGTGCTTAAGCATGTTCCTAAAGGAGCGCGGAGCTTAGCGGCGGAAAAGTTGTGCACCGTGATAAGCAGATGTGTTGAGACGAACAATGTGGCAGATTGGTATGCACTTCTTACTTTTGCATATTCGGCTCTTAAGGCTCCTGAACAGCAGAGCAAGGGCAATTTGACCACTAAGGTGAAGGCTAATATAGCGGCGGTTGATTGTTGGTCCAGTTCGGCGGAACTTGGGAATGTCGGGGAGGCTTCCTTCGCACCACCTTCTGTCCTAAGGACTATTGAGTCCAAGGTATACGAGGGTGATGTGAGGGGGGCCGTTCGAGTGCTGATGTCGGAGGACTCAGTGGCACCTCAGGGTCCTGACACGCTTGCTTCCTTGCAGGCGAAACATCCGCTTCCGTCCCGTTCGCTAACATTCCCTCAGGAGCCTGATCGGTCCTTCCAGGCTTTGTCGGTGGACGTGGGTGACGTGGTTCGAGCGCTGGGGACGTTCCATAATGGGTCGGCGGCGGGGTTGGATGGAGTTCGTCCGGCTCATTTGAGGGAATTAACGTCGACTTCCGCTGGTGACAGCGGGCGCCGGTTGCTCGAATCTTTAGTAGTTTTGTGTAATTTTTTATTGGGAGGGAAAGTAAACCGCGAAATTTGTCCTTACTTATATGGTGCATCTCTGTGCGCTTTGATAAAAAAGGAAGGGGGTGTACGGCCCATTGCGGTGGGTAGCACATTTCGCCGACTAGTGGCTAAGTTGGGATGCCATGTGGTTAAGGGGCAGATGGCGGAATATCTTCAGCCGCGTCAGCTTGGTTTTGGCACGCAAAGGGGGTGCGAGGGTGCGATTCATGCCACGCGGACTTTTGTCACAGACCCCGGAAATGCAGATTGCGTCGTTTTAAAGTTAGATATCAGGAACGCGTTTAATACTGTGGAGAGGGATGTTTTGCTGGGCGAGGTTGAAAAACATATCCCCATCCTGTACCCTTTTTTATTTCAAGTATACCATTCTCCTTCTAACCTTGTCTATGGGGACGCCGTGATTCTGTCTCAGGTTGGTGCGCAGCAGGGGGATCCGCTTGGGCCGCTTGTTTTCAGTCTTGCAATTCAGGAAGTGGTGTCATCTCTGAAATCCCCTCTCAATGTATGGTATTTGGACGATGGCACTTTGGGGGGGGAGCCGGAAGTGATAAAGCAAGACTTAGCCTTCCTTATTCCTCGTTTGAGGGCTATGGGTCTGGAGGTAAATGCGGACAAGTGTGAGGTTTACTGCTGCGGCCCAACGTCTTCTGATTCTTTAATTGGCTTGAAGTCCGTGCTTCCTGGTATCAAGGAGCTTTTTCGCGGCTCGTTTACCCTCTTGGGTTCTCCTATTTTCCAGGAAGCTATTCCTGGCGCGTTGGAGGGTAGAAGGCGCCTACTTATGCTTGCTCGGGAGCGTCTGAGGGATGTTGGTGCCCATGTTGCCTTGACTCTGCTGCGTATGTGTTTTGCTGTGCCCAAAATAACTTATCTGCTGAGAACCACTCCAACTTGGTTGTGTCCGGATGATGTTGATGCGTTCGACTCTGCTTTGAAGGATTCAGCGGAGACTTTATTGAACGTGTCTCTTTCGGATGAGCAGTGGGTTCAGGCGTCCTTACCCATTCGCTGTGGTGGTCTGGGTTTGCGGCGTGCGGTTGATGTGGGTTTGCCGGCCTTCCTTGCGTCGACACATGGAGTTGGTGGCCTTGTCTCTAAAGTTTTAAATTCTAATGGAGGCATGGTTACCATTCCTTTTGTAGAGGATGCACTGGCGAGGTGGACGGCTCTTTATCCGACTGCGTCGCTGCCTGAGGCCCCGCAGATTCAGCGGGAATGGGATGATGTTGGGGCTAGGGACGCTTTGGCAAGACTTACGGGGGCTGCTACTGGGGCGGATTTGGCCAGGTTGAAGTCGGTATCGAAGGTCGAAGCTGGAGCGTGGTTACAGGCTCTGCCGGCTCCTTATTTGGGAACACTCCTGGATAGCGACTCATTGCGGGTGGCTGTCGCTCTTCGCTTGGGCTGCGATGTTTGTGTTCCTCATAAATGCATCTGCGGTTCCATGGTGGAGGCGAATGGTCACCACGCGTTAAGTTGTTGTCGCTGTTCGGGACGTTTTCCGCGCCACCACGCTCTAAATGATATTGTGAGGAGGGCTTTGATTTCGGCTAACATACCGTGCGTTCTGGAGCCCCCGGGTCTTTGTCGCACCGACGGTAAGAGGCCGGACGGCTTGACGTTGGTGCCATGGCAGAAGGGAAAGTGCCTGCTGTGGGACGCTACGTGCGTCAGTACTTACGCCGCCTCGCACCTTGGCCGAACGATTCTTGCTGCGGGTGCAGCGGCGGATTTTGCTGCGCTTAGGAAGCGCGCAAAGTATTCAGAGTTGGTGAACAATTATTTTTTTGTACCTTTGGCGTTTGAGGCTTCAGGGTGTTGGGGATCGGACGCGGTTGACTTCGTTCGGGAAGTGGGGCGCAAAATGAGAGAGAGGGGAGGGGATGCTCGCGCGGGTTCGTACCTGGTGCAAAGGTTGTCCATTGCCATCCAACGAGGCAACGCTGCTAGTGTTATGGGTACCTTTGCACCGGGGGCAACTCGGGGGGGCCTTTTGGACTAGCTTAGGCTTTAGGCTTAAGTTTATTTTTATTTTTTTGTATTTGACTTATTTGATTTTTTGTAATTGACATATTTTATATTTAAGCGGTGTCATCATTTACAACTATAATCTTATATGACACGGACGGAGTAGTTATAAATGTCCAAAATATCATGAATATCTTATATATGCGTAGTCTGTGACGAGCTTTAGCGGAATATACTTTAGTATGGTAATGAAAACTTTTAATTACTCGGTCATAATGAGGTAACCTCGAAATTATTCAAATCCTAAATTGAATAACACCTAACATACAACAGCTGAAGTTCCTCAATTTAGGTAGGAGGTAGGTAGACATACATACATCACGCTTGTTTTCCCAAATTGGGTAGGTAGAGCACACACTTTTGTGACATAGACAAAACCATGACCATTTCACGCTTCGTGGCCACTTCTAGGATTTTTTTTTTGGTTTCGAGTTGGCAGGTATAATAGTGACAGGTTGCTAGACTGTCCTTTAAAATATACCTTAAGACAGTAACCTATTTGCTTAGTCGCATCTTAAGACAACCACGGAAAATGTGGAGAGAAATCTAACTTAAAACCTAATAGCTAATTGCTAACAGTGGGTAAAAAATCAAACGACCAAATTTACCCTGGGAGTAGACGGAAAATAAAAAAAATCCGACTTTGTGGCTCACCATTTTATTCGGCACCAGTTTCATACTATTTCAATACCAGTTCTAATCCATTATTCCGCAACCCCGTACAAAAATCATGCGACAAGAGGAAATAATCGAGGGTTGTACTTTTGAATTCTCAACTGCACTCAGTTGGTCAGCTTACAAGTGACGGCATAGTGCTGAATCTTATTATTTTATGCCCTTATATCGTTCTAGATAGGTCACCTGGTGGTTCAGATGACTTATATTTTTTACTACATGGGCCAGTAGTCTAAGCGATAGTGATAGCGATAGTGATCCGCGGATGCTTCATAAAGCGCAATAAAGCTATATATTTATGTCGGCACACCGTCAGATAAGAAATCGATTGCATTATCCCAGTTTACGGCAGAGGAAGCGTGTCTCAACTGAGATGGCTTGATTTCATAAATTCTAATGGTCACATTAGTGTTTTGCCCAAGCGCCAATAAACGGGGCCTGAGGGCGCGGCGTGGTCACAATTGCAGCGATTAGCGATTAGTCGTACCCGCTATATCCCGGCATCTTCCTTGGGACGGTTTTTAGAAGGGGGGGTAAATTTGGGAACCGCTTTTTTGTGGTAAAGCGATGCGTGAACTTACACCACTAGTTAGATACTACGGAGTGTACAGACGCAAATCACGCGAAGCAACAAGTTGAGGTTTTGCTGTTGGGTTTAGAATTACATACAATCACACCTGTTCTCAAATGGGGTAGGCAGACCACACTAAACGTGACATAGAGAAAAACATGAGTATGACTATATCACGCTTCGCTGCCACTTCTAGCATAGTTTTAGGTTTGCAAGGAGGGAAGAGGTAGAATAGTGACAGGTTGCTAACCTGTCGCTTAAAACATAATTAAACCTATTTCCCTAGTCGCCTCTTACGACATCCACGGAAGAAATGGAGAGGTTTTATTATATGCTTCATAAAGTGCAAAAATGCTATATTTATCTCGGCACACCGTCAGATAAGAAATCGATTGCATTATCCCAGTTTACGGCAGAGGAAGCATGTCTCAACTGAGATGGCTTGATTTCATAAATTCTAATGGTCACATTAGTGTTTTGCCCAAGCGCCAATAAACGGGGCCTGAGGGCGCGGCGTGGTCACAGTTGCAGCGATCAGCGATTAGTTGTAACCGCTATGTCCCGGCTTCTTACTTGGCAAGGTTTTGACGTGACAACGTCTTATAATTCGATGGAGCCGGATGCACGCACGAAAAAACATGACGTATGCGGCGTTACCTCGATCGATCTGAGGCGTCCCATTAAACCAATTACGTTGCAGAAAGTTTATCGGAATTGCAACTCCTATTGTCAACCTTCGATAGCTCAGTTGGTACAGCGGTGGACTATAGAGGAATATGTCACAGGTTCAAATCCGGTTCGAAAGAGTTCTTTTTGTATTTTATTTAATGCATGCTATAAAATATGTTAATTTTATTATAATATTGAATGAATATACTGTAGTAATTCATTCAAAATAAAATCAAAAAAAATCTTTTGAAAAATGGAACCATTCCATCAGAAGTTTCTTATGACGTTGTCACGTTCAACCATCGTCCGTAAGCCGATTCTACAGACAGCCGATTTTTTAATAGTGGGGGTAAATTTGGGAAACCGCTTTTTCCATAATAAAGCAATGTGTGAACTTACCTCACTACTTTAAATCTAGCCAAGTTACTACTGAGGAGTGTACAGTCGCAAAGCAGTTTTGATGTCGGGTTTAGAATAACACATCTTCATTTATTTTGTTCCGTGAATGTCATAAGAGGCGACTAAGAAGATAGTTTTGGGTTGGTAAAAAGGCTAGCACCCTGTTATTGTTACTCTATCATTCTTTTTTTTTTTTTTTT
>BHDV01034153.1:37211-68444 GCA_005406045.1 Adoxophyes honmai | reverse complement strand
GGACGGACAGACAGACAGACAGACAGACAGCGAAGTCTCAGTAATAGGGTCCCGTTTTTATCCTTTGGGTACGGAACCCTAAAAAAGCACTGGCTTCTAAAAACATTTGGCCAAATCCTTTAATTTTAAAAATAAATAACATTACCCGCTATAACTGCGACCACACCCTTCTAAGCAATAAAGCATGCCTTACACAATAGACCGAGAACAGTCTCGAACGCAGCTAGTACATTTCTGGCACTTCGACTCACTATTGCTACTATTACAACGTTCCACATTACACGTTATTACACAACGAGGTGGAACCATGTCGCAGTGAGACTTTACTATGCTAATGGATGTAGGTGGTAGCAAAGACCTACTCAGGAAAACGTTTTTTGATATAAAAAATATGCATTTTAAGCAACGTAAACCTTCTATTTTATTTGTTTTAAGCTTTTATACATCCTTACTAATATTATAAGTCAGAAAGTGAATTTGTTTGTTTGTTTGTTTGTTTGTTCCGCTTTCACGCCGTAACTACTGAACCGATTGCTTTAAAATTTTGCAGACGTAAAGATAGAAGTCCGTATTAAGTAAATAATAGGCTACTTTTTATCCCAGAAAAATGGATGTTCCCGAGGGAAAACAAAAATATAGTTTGCTTGATAGATCGATATCGATCGATGTTAGATCGATGGAGCTGTGTGTCGTTTGAAACCAGAAGTTTTCTTATAGTTGTGCTTTATACCGCAATATAACCGAGTTCCACGCGGGCGAAGCCGCGGGCGGAAAGCTAGTACCTACTGATATAAATCACGCCTGTATTCCCCAAAGGGGTAGGCAGAACACGTAAGACGCTAAATAGCCATAACCATGTCAATTTCACGATCGATGACCACTTCTACAATACTTTTTTAGGTGTTAAGTTGCAGGTTGCTAGCCCATCGCCTAAACCTTCCTTATATTTATATTTACCTTAACCTTCCTTAGACACCTCTTACACCATCTACAGAAGAAATGGAGAGGCATTAATTACCTTTTGTTTTTATTTTGCTGTCAGTATTTTATGCGATTTAAAAGTGAGTATCGCGGTAGCTTAATCTTTTATCATCAAACTAGCCTCTCTTAGTCTAATTAGTTTCAAAATTGGTGTGATTTTCACAATTTTGATTAACACAAATGCACTAATTAAGCATATTAGCATGTAACGTAACGGGCCAGTCAAGGTCACTAATTCTGGGTTAGCATTTAACCTCAGATGACTTTTGAATTTATGTATTTATGCTTAAATCGAACAGTTCTGTGTCATAAGTGTTATGAGTCTGAGAATAAATTTATTTTGAATAGTGTTTTTTAAATTATTAGCTGCAGGTCGCTTCAAACAGCTTCTCATGGAAGTCTAAAGGCAAGGCCTATGTTCAGCAGTAGACGTCTTATGGCTGAAATGATGATGATGAAATTGTTGAAAAACTAGCCCAGGCGGTTTGAACTGAGGCATCTCATGCAGAGGGTTGCATGTTCGAATCCTGGGCTCGCACCTCTGAATTTTTCGTTGGTGAAACAAAAGAAAAAATACGTAGGTATTTATATTGTATTTTATCTAACTGATAGATTAAACAGTTTTTTCAATCGCCTTGCGAAGAAACATACTGTAAAAAATATATACACGTAAGTACTCGTATTTACCGGAAAAAATGGCATACTTTTTGTACTCAATTCGGTTCATAATCCACTTAGCTTTCGATACAAGTTCGTATGTTATGACATGTTGTTAAATAACAATAATCACTTGTTTACGAATTCACACTCCAGTTTTGCAGAAAAGTAATTAACCATAATTAAGATCAGATATCGCAGAATCAGGCCACCAGCAATTTTAACATAATAGTTTAATTTAAAATCCATTAACTACTATCCGTTTCCTTTTACAACGATGTGAAATGTATAAACATGAGAAATGTATAATGACTCGTAAACACTCGGATTATCGAGCTAGTGTTGTTAAAAACGTGTGCATTTCGATTAGTACGACGCGCACGTAACACGTAGTGATGGGTGTTGTTTAGAGTTAATCGACTGTCGATGTTCTCTCATTCCATCTCATGTCCACTGAGGTGGGGCCAGGTTGCGGAATTTCATAGGAACTCATTTGTGACACTCGCAAGACATTTGTCAATAGGAAACTTACGTTATTTTTTTAATCAATTCATTTTAAACAAATATCAATAAATTGATAGCTGATTCACCGTAATATTGTCAATCTTGCGATAAAAATAATGGTTGAGTTTTAATGAACTACAAATAACATAAAATTATTATAACGATTTTCTCTACAACGAAATATTCCATTAAAATATTACGCTAGATACCTATCTAAGCTTAAAACAAACAAAAACATCACGCCTGTATTGTCAAATGGAATAGGCAGAGCACATGAAACCTTACGTAATCAAAGCCATGACTATTCTACGTTTCATAGTCACTTCTAACAAGATTCTAGATTTTTTTATACTTAGATAAAAAAGGTATGATTCTGAAAAGTTGCTAGCATCATACCTTAATCTATTTCTAAAGTCGCGTCTTACAACATCCTCGGTAGAGACAGAGGTTCTTTCAGCGACAAAGTTTAAAAATAAAACCAAAACTGATCCAATAACTTTAATCATGCTCCTCGTTAGCAAAACAGCCAAGTATCGAAACAGCCGCATAACCAAGATTATCACACACGAGCACAGATAATTAAATTACGTGCATCGACGCGGTGACGTCACTAGCGTTGCATAATCTGTGATCGCCGGTCTTCCGTCGATTTAATTGCACAGCACTAGCTGGAACTAGATGTACTGGCGGAGACTAAAGTGCTCTTTTTAAATAAGGGGTTGTAGTAATAGTGATTTAGTTGTGGATTTGAGTGGACTTGCTAGGGATTTGATACCACAGTTCTTGGCATGTAATTTGGCAACATTTTTAGTAGTGTAGGTAAGTGTGCGCATTGCTTTATTATGAAAAGAGTGAAACCTAACCCCAACTACTAATTATAACAAATAAATCGTACTTCTTTATTGCTGAAGCTATTAGGATTTGATTGCATTTAAAAACTAAATAAGTATCTATCAGAACTGACACTCATACCGAATAACGTTTATGCCTAAGAGTTCAAAGAATTTATCACTTTGCTTGTGTATTTGTAATAAAATCTTGCAAATTCAATTTGAAACATTTTCCATTTTGCCGATTGAACTGTAATCCGTACCAATATATAAATGTGAATAGTGTGTTTGTTTGTTTGTTTGTCCGTCTTTCACGGCTAAACTGAGCGATGGATTGACGTGATTTTTTAGGTAGAGATAGTTTAGGGCATGGAGAGTGACATAGGCTACATTTTGTCTCTTCAAAACCCTCCATTTCCCTAAAGTGGAGGAGTGGAAGTTATCAATGTAGAAAGCTATAAAATTGGTATGTGTGCTAACTCTTTTGTGATACCCCGAATTTAACGCGAGCGGAGCCGCGGGCAAAAGCTAGTTTAGAATACTTATGTACTTTGATAATCTGGCATTATAATAAATTCTAGTTGCTTAGTCCGCTTTTTTTGTTTACGTGGTTATTTTTTGTTGTTTTGTGTTTTGAAAAAAGAAAATCTTTCGAGTTTCTTGCGGCGCATTCTTTTCAGCAATGATAGACTCGAAGCGCTAGTAGACTCGAAAACGACGTAAACATAGTGCTCTTAAAAGCTCATTTGCCTAAAGCTTTAAATTCTGAATTTTGAAGGACCAACTTTGCGGGAGAGAACTCATCAACGACTGGTTCAGATTATGTGAAATTCGGAACACATACTCGTATCTAGGTTGAAGGGAAATAAAGTACAGTTGGCAACAAGTACAGTCTACAAAAAATATATGAGTAAAAGTTTTTTCCTTTATGAAAATTATTGTCATTAATTTATCATTTACTTAATTTGCTTTTCTCCGCGACTGTTCGCCGACTCCCGCGCACCGCAGTAAGTCGCGAGAATTTCCTCGTGTTTTTATAGATCATTGTATGAGAGCTCCCGGGAATCCAGTTTTTGTATGGACTTTTATTTTGTTCCTGATTTACGAGTTATAGTAACCTACATAATTAGAAAGTGAAACCGAATTGAAACCTTGTCAAAGTTTCCGACGACTACAGTTTGTAGGTATTTCATAATTATGTAGGTATGAACACAAAGCCATTATTAATACATACATCTCGTCTACATACATACAAACACAACGCCTGTAATTCCCAAATGAGATAGACAGAGCATACAAAACGTTACATAGACAAAACCACGATATTTTGTATCAAAGTAACTGGAACACAAATGCTACATTTAATTTAATAGTCATCTCAAATAAAAAGAAAAGCTTATTCTTAAAACTTAGCCTATGTACTGACACATTTATTCATTCTACAATATTTGATCAGTAGTCACGATTCCGAATTTGCGACGGTATTCATTCCTTAATTAATGATATAGATTGAAATCTAGACTAACCAGTCTAAGTTCAATCCGCTCTATAACTTTGTCGCATTAAGCTTTCTCTGAATTTTCCAAGCGCTCACTATAAACGTTTATTAGGAAACGGTTCCACTAACGGTCAATGGAAATGGTTAGGCTATAAATCCTAAATACGTTTCTAAGTAAGAGTATGGACTAATCCAGAGGTTGACAACCTGTGGCTCGCTGATTGTCTTTTTCTAATTTTGAGTATTAGATTAATTATTCTTCTTAGTGTAATAATAAGTTAATATTACTTGTTAGTTTAATCAAATACTAACAAAATTATAAGAAAGTGTGGCTTATTTCTACATCTATTTGCATTCCATGTCTGCAAAATGGTTGCCGACCACTGAACAATTAATCTAGTTGCAATAGCTACCATTATTTTATATTTTAATTGCGATTGCCAAATCAGTTTATTTTATTACTTGCTTTTACATTTCAATGACAAATAATTGACGTTAAGAATTAATACTGAAAGTTTTACATTGGTGTGGTTATTTAAATTATACCTGTTTTTGTATGGGATCGGACATATATTATTGAATCATACATACATAGATATATGACGCCTGCAGTCGCAAATGAAGAAGGTAGAGCACACGAAACGCTGTATAGACAAAACTGTGGCTATTTCACGCTTCGTAGATACTTCTAGCGAATTATTTTTAGCTAATTTTATTTTTTTTATATTGAATCATATTTTGTACTACTTTTTTGTATAGCTCAAGAGGTTAGATTGCATATTGCCAATGACGCCCGCCGTCAATCTGTGAATTCGAGCCGGATTAAGTTGCGAACACACCAATGCATTAAAAAATGGTGACGGTACGGAATCGCAGTGACGCATCGTATGCGCACCGTTTTTGACGCAAGCACTTCATACCGCTGCTTTGAAAAATGTCAACGCACGGAATGCTACACTTCCTTACCGTCACCGTTTTTAGGGTTCCGTACCCAAAGGGTGAAAACGGAATCCTATTACTGAGACTTCGCTGTCTGTCTGTCTATCTGTCTGTTTGTCTGTCTGTCTGTCTGTCAGTCCGTCTGTCACCAGGCTGTATCTCAGGAACGGTAAGAGCTATGCCATTGAAATTTTCAGAGATGATGTATTTCTGTTGCCGCTATAACAACAAATAAATACTAAAATCAAAATAAAAATAATAGAAATAGGCTCCCATACAAAAATCGTGTTTTTTTGCTCTTATTGGTACGGAACCCTTCGTGCGCGAGTCCGACTCGCACTTGGCCGGTTTATTAAGCATTGGTGTGGTCGCTACTTTACTAATAATATAGACTTAAGCATACATACACACAATCACGCCTTTGTTCCCAAATGGAATAGGCAGAGCACACGAAACGTTACATAGGCAAACTGCGAACAGCTTCTATTATCTACTATCTGTTCTAGCATAATATTTAGGTTTATTAAAAGTAGTCTCTGCCTACCCCTGTGGGAAAGAGGCGTGACGTTATGTATGTATGTATGTATGTATTATACAGATGAAAGAGGTAGAATAGTGTCAGGTTGCTAGCCTGTCGCCTAAAGCATACCTAAACCTATTTATTTCCTTCGTCGCCTTTTACGACATCCACATAATAAATGGAGAGGTTATTCTCCGACACCACACGGATTTAAATACTCGTAATGTATAATTAACGTAAAACAGATGGCAGCCATTTGCAATCTGTCGGCAGTGAGCCGCTACACAACTTCCTACATTCTGTAATCGTTTACGAGAACCACTCAAACCTGCTCCACGGTGACACTTGTCATGTTATCAACCGTATTAGGACACATTTTTTTTATTCTTCGCTGTGAGCACATGACTTTTCATTCAGCCAAAATATAAAAATACTAGCTCTTGCCCGCGGCTCCGCTCGCGTTAGATTCGGGGTATCACAGAAGAGATAGCACACATACCAATTTTATAGCTTTCTACATTGAAAACTTCCACTCCTCACTTTAGGGAAATGGGGGGTTTTGAAGAGACAAAATGTAGCCTATGTCACTCTGCATGCCCTAAACTATCTCTACCTAAAAAATCACGTCAATCCATCGCTCCGTTTAGCCGTGAAAGACGGACAAACAAACAAACAAACAAACAAACAAACAAACAAACAAACAAACAAACAAACAAACACACTTTCACATTTATACATTATATGTATTGGTACGGATTGGTACGGATTATAAATCTATAACTTATTCCATGTGGTGTCCAGTTTAGAATTTTATCTCTTCATTTCTTCCGAGGATGTCGTAAGAGTGTTTTTCCAATTGGAATCGAAAGAGCACGTGATTCTCAAAAATCTAGGGATGCTTTTTTGAGGAATGTTTGTAAATTAAAATTATGGAATAACGTGTTAGGGACTCACGTGGAATGTTACGCCTTTATTCTTAAAAAAGATTACTTTCTGAAACTAGGAACCCTGATTAACAATGTCCTTTCAGAAATCGTTATTTCCTAGAAGCCAAGTTTACATTGAATTTTTTCCACTGTTGTTTTTTACTGGAGCTTATTTTGACTTTAGCATTTTTCTCCAACTTGAATCAACACAGAAACGTAGGTAGGTTAAAGTTATGTTAAGTTATTGTCGACCGAATAATAAAACGTGAAGCTCCGTCGTCACTGTGTTTCGAATCTAATTATGGAAAAATGCTATTGTGAGAAAAAACTGCAGTAAACAAAACACAGTGAAAAAAAACGTCCCAGTACGGAACCCTTGGTACACTAGTTTAAGTCCAACTCGCCCATCGTCTGGTTTATTAAATACTCTGCTTTTAAACAGTAACCTCCTAATCCAAATAGTGGGTAATTCACGTAAACCAGTGCGTAAATAGCAATCCAATAGAAAAGTGTTCGGAATTCCGGTCGTTCCGTGGTTTAGTTCCAATAATTATGCCTTACTTAGTTTATTACTTATAATTACGTAATGCTAGTGTATGGAACGGATTCGTATCAATTTTATAAGTATGTATCAACATTATATGATTGAGGTTAAGTGAACATAATTAAAGATCAATTATCTTATTTTAAAGTAATAACTAAAACAAAGAGCAAAAAGCGTAGAAAATGCTACGCGCTACGAAACGTCGTAGCAAGTCTACGTTTTTTTTAAAGTGCCATCTTCGATCTTTACGGATTCTGTTACTTTCAAACGGTTATTCTTTATTTACTAAACACGCAACGTAAAAAAATATGATTTAAAACTCACACAAGAATTGACACCTAAAAAAATTGTGAAATATTTAACAGGAACACAGGTTCCTAAATTTATCAATTACATACGAATATACATGTTATAGTTTTTTTTTTAAACTTCTTGCACGTTTAAATGCCGAGTAGATCAATAAGTATGTCAATTTTCTGAGGATTTTTAGCACTTATTTTATCTATATTTTTAAGTTCTCAAACTGTCACTCAAATATCAACTTCACCGTCTTGTTAAAAATAACTGTTTTTTCCCCTGTTTTTTGCATAATAAATTGTTTATTTATTTACTTTTTCTTTTCAGGTAAGTCCATCTATTTTCTTGACATCAAATGGTACGTATATGTAGATACGCTACACTAGCGCTGTTTTGGAGCTGCGGGAAAAGCTGGAACTTTTTAGTTTAGCCGCGTACGAGTGTCCGAGGTTCCTTTCACTTTGTGGTTTTGGTAAGGTCTTGAGTTGGACATGGGTAGCGGACACTTTAGTTTCAAGTGTTTCGTATAGATGGCGGTTTCTTAAAAAAATCGGTTTGGAAGAAAAAAAATCGAGAAGACGAATGAGAATTGCATTCGTAGCAATATGAGAAACTGGTAAGTAAATAAAGATACATGTAATTCATTACGTCAGTTCGTACAATCATTTTGATGATATTATAATGTACTATACTTATTATGATCTATTTGAATACAGATTTTTTTAACATTCCATAAAGCTACGTATACATAGACAGACGCTATGAAGCTACGTATGTTTTCAGGATATTGCTAACTTGAAGTCGGTTTTTTTTTCAAAATTATTTATTATAATTGAATTTCCGCGAAAGTTTAATCCAAAGACATAGTCTTAATTAAGGTAAAAATATCAAGATGTGGCTGTACTTTTTATTTATTACTTTTCTGTATTTCTTTTTTTACCTAAGTGCTTTAAGTGTTTTTTTACTTGCTAAACTGCGAAATCCACAATCTCATCCAATTTCCCGCAAGGTTGCGAATTGGCCAAAACAATGCACAAGCGTTTCGCAATATCACACTTAAACACACATTAACACTTAATCCTGCCATTCTTGTTAACTATAATTAGTAATTAGAAATAACTGAGCGCGTTGTTACTACATAACGACATAATAGTGCCGTAAATTAAACTAAAGTGAGTCGAAGCAGGATTAAAGTTTACCGTGTTTTTTTTAAATTAACTTGCTTAACTTCTTTCGTCGTAAGTTGCCATCTAAAATCATTTATGTCAATGAATTACAGAACCGTGTTTCATCGGGTTTAGAATAGCATATCTCAATTTCTTCCGTGGATGTCGTAAAAAGCGACTGAAAAAAAAAATTGGTTTGGCGACAGGCTAGCTACCAGTGATTATTATACCTGCCACCTTAAAGCCTTAGAAATCCATTTCTCTCGTCTGTAAGTTTAACACAACAATACTAAGACTTCTTATCCGTAAAAATTGCAGAATTCTGTCATGATATAGGTACTTCACTCAGTAACCTAAAAAAATTGCTTCATCCCATTTCAACTGTGGATATAATATGTATACTTACACTAAATAAATGACTCTCATATAAGATAATTTTTAAATAATTGAAGGGCACGTGTTTCAAATTTTCTTCAGGTTTTTGTCAAGTTTTTAGTATTATTATGTCAATATTTATTAAAAGAACTTTTTACTGTAAGCGCAATTAATTATAGGCACACAGTGACATAGTTTTGTCCACGGAACCCTATAATTGTTCAACAGAAGCCGATCTTAATATTAAATGCACGACAAAGTCTCACACATGCGACCTACTTTACAATTCAATGTTTATATAGAGTAACATACATACATACAATTACATACACTAGCCTATGTTACATATAAAAACCCATTTTTCGAATTTTACCATGTATTTAGGTTTTCAACATCATAAGAGGGAAAATAGAGACAGGTTGCAAGCCTGTCACCTATAACATACTTTCACCTAGTTTCGACCATAGAAAAACCATGACCACTTCACGCCGTATTCATATTTTCTTACTTGCCTCTTACGACATTCATGAAAAAAATTGAAAATTTTTACAACTAGACACCCCACAGAAATTCTAAAATATTAAAATAGATTATGTAATTTTTCACAACTAAATTACAACATTTACAACATTATAATTCACACCCTACGTCATCTTTTTAGCTTCGAAAGAAGGTTGAAAAAGTCAACGATTAAAATAATTACATGTTTAATTATGAATGTTTAAATATGAACAGTGGACCGGAAAAAAAACAGAAATATTGTAATTTGCTTATTGCATTTTATTACAATGCAAAATTATCATGTAAGACATTACAAAACAAAACCATGGCGTATCTTAAAGCGCATCTACTAAATTATGTTACTAGAGCAAAACTCTTTCTTTAACTCGATCTAAATGATAATTTAAACCGACTTAGTAAAGTTCAATTTTATCTGCATTAAAATCGTGATATGGAACTATGTAATACGTGCAGATTTTATGGTATGAAGAACCCACTAACACCATTTCTCAAGGCCACGACGAAAGTGAAGTGGATCCGAGAAAGCAGACCAACGAAAGTGAAATGAAACGAGAGTAAGAGTCGAGTGAAATGAAACCGAGAGTGAAGTTATGTAATCTTTGAGGAAAGTTTTAATAAGGCAAATGATTTGGTGATTCTATTAATTTTGGAGATGATTTCGTTGGTATTTGCATTGATTTTTAATGATTTTTCGCTATTTAAATGTAAATATTTAGCTCATGTTTTAAATGTAAATGGAGCGTAAGAATCTGTACATAAATAATTTATTATAATCAAAACAGTTTTATTAATACCGTGATTTTTATATAACAACATAGTAACAACCAGTTACCCTTTAATGTGTCACTTATCTATTTTACTTAAATCCAAAAAAATGGCTTTGTACTTAGTCAACAGCTGCAACATATTAACTCCATAATATTACAAAATAAAATCGAATAAAACTTAACGATGATTAACTAAACTCTAACGTTGATTGATGACGTTCAATACCAGCCTTCAAAGAATAATTGACGTCGGAATCATTAAATACCATCAAACGAAACCTCTACGCAAACACGTATTGCCAAACCACGGCGTATCATTAAAAGCATTGTTTCATTAAGATTAACTATCATTAATTCCCCGCCAATCCTTCGATTGCACCGCGGTTTAAATTTAAAATTCGAACGGTCAGTGACCCGGCAAGGTCGGCCATTGTTATAAAATTGTTGTCATAGCTCGCGTATTATTGGCCAGTGAGTTGGAACCGTTGGTGTTCCGATTTTTAAATTTATTCGATGTTACGTATGTTCGATTATTACTGGCCAGTTATTCAGGCTTGTAGACAACTTGATGAGTTGCCTGAAATAGAGACGATTGCGTTACTGAATAAAAGTAGCTACTTAGTTAAAATTTATTTTTGAATATAGAATTTCCTTCTGATGCAGTAAGAAATGACACTATATCAAATGTCCTGCCGTAATATGACTCTCGTTTTACTTGTCATTTTTGAAACCTTATATGTATATTTTACGACTTTCATGCATTCAGGTTTATAAAATGATATTATATTATCTACTATGTTCTAATTAAGGAAAATTATTGCAATATACAAAGTCCTCTTATTACCATTAACAAATAGAACAAGTTGAGGTAAGCGAACATTGTATAATAAGGACTGAAGTAGGCTAACTTAGTGGGGCTTTAAAACGAGCGTTTACATATCTAACCAAAGTCACAATTATAATAGTCATAATTGACTAATTAATAATCTTTAGGTATGTACAATAGATAGCCCCAGAAGATAGGCGCTCCACTTGAAATATTTTTCTAATACCTTCGTATACCAATATAACACTATTTTGCCTAATTGATATTAATCACATAGGTAGGTATTGCCTCTAACACTAAAACTCCTGAGTAAATACATATATCACAAACAAAAAATCTGTGTATAAATACATTCATCATTCCTATTTCCCTAAGTGGCGTAGGCCGAATTTTTAGTTATATGATAGATGATTTATATGATTATGATAGATTGATATGATAGAGTTTTAAATCAACAGGTATGTTGAGTCCACAGAGAGCCTAAGAGATATTTGTTCACTGTTACACTTGAAAATTACCCTGTATTAGTTTTTTGGAAAAAATTGTTCCACATACATACATAAATTAAAGCTTATAAAATCGCCTTTTTCCTCGCCCCACGCACACACAGGCACCCATCGCGAACGTCACACGCCGCTGCAAATGTGTGACTCGAAAGTGTTGCACACCCAGGACGGACTTTGGCTATCTGATTGTCTGTCTGTCGATTGTTAGTTACAGTGGGTCCTTCACATTCTTCAGTAGACGGGAGAGGCAAAACTATCGAAGGTTGAAAGGTAAAGTCTAAAAACACAGATATAGATTTTGAAACCCGGGAGACTCACAAATAGTGAAACGAAACGATGCACTTAAGTTTTTATGTCGAGATTAGCTTGACAAGCTAAGGGTCCAATCCAAACCAGTGAGTCATGATGATGGGTCACAAATTGGCCCGAAACATGACGAGCTATTCTCGATAGAAAGTCATGAATATATCCATTTTATGTCACTCAGAGAAGAGTTCTCTTGTATTTTCAAACCTTTAAACGAAGAAATGGGGTAAATTGAAGCGATAAAGAAAAACTTTTGGTTTGGTTTTGTCTATGTAACGTATCGTTTGCTCTGCTTTTGGAAATACAGGCGTGATATTTGTAATATTTGACAGCTCGACGCTGCGCTCATCGACGAATTTTTTGTATTACTTTAAATAATAACACCACTAAATTAAGGTAAACGTCTCTGTGTTCGACACTGACCAGATACATGGCACTTGCAACCTTATGTCATAGTAAGATAGGTGACAGATGGGTGCCATCTACTGGGCGTTGAGGCGTCGAGCATTGGTACATTTACCTTAGTTAAAAAATAGGGAGCATTTTCGTGAATGGCTTGTTGTAATAGTGACTATAGGCACGGATATGCAAGAGAAGGCTTTAGTTTAGTATATTTGTATCTACCTTGTACGATTGAAGATTACGATTACTCCAATTGCTTTGCGTAACAGAAATAACATTCCTCTCGATCATTGATATGATTGAATGTGGAACTGTTTTACATTCACTCTTTATTAAAATAGATGCTATCTTGCGTAAGGTTTGTACCTTGAGATTTTTGATCTTTTTGATTTTAGTAGGCCAAGTATTTCCATTTCTTTCGTGGGTGTCGTAAGATGCGAGTATGGGTTGAGGTATGTTTTAGGCGACTTGCTAGCAATCTGTCACTAGCACCTCTTGATTTAGGGCCTAAAAATATACTAGAAGTGGCTACGAAATTTTTCATGTGCTGACCTGTATGTATGTAAGTAGGCCAAAAAAGAGGTTATTTTTAATGCAATTGTTCATGACCAACTGCATTAGAACTAAGTAGGTAATACTAAAATTAAAGTTTCGTAAATTTTGATTTTAGCCTAATTTGAATTAACGTTAATAAGTTCTATGTGGCGGAAGAAAGGGGAGGCCTTTGCCCAGCAGTGGGATATACTAGGCTAAAAAAAAAAAAAAAAAGTTCTATTTATATCTTAAACTTTTTATAAAAACGTCTTTTTTACTACAAATAAAGTTATCATTCGAACTACCATTCAAGTTAATCAGTAGACCAATGTCTCACTGCTAACGCATACGCTCCCGCTAAATACTTTTTTTAATAAAACGTGTAAAAAATGCGACCATTTAAGTTATATTACACTGTTTAATTACACGGCCTGTGTTTTCCATCGTTACAACAGCACCATCAATCTTCACAGCCTGCTTCCACCGCAACCTCCGCGTACTGCGTATTTGCGTTTCAAAACCGACCAATATTAATAGCGATCGCAACATCGCATCGCATAATCTAATGCTCTCGCTTAAAACAAAACTTGTGTAATTTAGATTTTACATTTTCGCAACATACATCCTGGACGCACGGCGACGCCGCTGTTGCAAACGGTCTAAATCACCATCTAGCGATATTTTGTAATGCACCGTGCTATTTACCTCCAAATGGCACTGCACAAAGCTACAATTTTGTCCGTCATTATGACGCGATGGTGGCTTGTTTTAATGCGGCCACAAAGCCATTTTTAAAGTGACCGTAATATAAAGTAAAGCGGTGGCTAATTGTATGTAAAGACGGCAGACGTTTCGTAAGCAAGATCACGTATTTAGTACGTTTATTGTCAAGCTTGCGCCACACGGGCGGTATCCCTGATGCCAATCTGGGTCGTATTATAAAGCATTTCGTAAAACACTACAATGCAAATAATCTGACTCTTTATTACCTCTAACTACCTGTTTTGACGCCTCCGCTAATTACGACTAAACTTTATTGCGGGAATGAAAACAACGTTATATCATTATTTTTTGGCTAAGCCAAAGTTTATTACACTTCAGTTCGTATAAAATACTTTTCACAAAAGGGGAAGAATCGAAAATTTCTATAAAATAACAGGTACATCAACTCAGGACTAAAAAAACGTAACACCGATCAGGCTAAGCTTAAAACAAAAATCACAACAAATAAAAAATAGACTATTTAAAGAGAGTATTTTCAGTGCGGTTCGGGCGCGGGTCGCGGGCCGGTACCTCCAAGGATCTGGGGAAGCCACTATCCTTCTGAGGGCGCGGCCAGCGGCCCCCGCGCGGCATTAGTGCTAAGCTTATATTTATATCACATTCAGTATTCTGCTTCCTGCAGCCTCTAGTAGCTCTCATGATGTCCGTACTCGTGGCCGTGACCATGAACGACAACTGGGACGGGCACCTTCACGGGGTAAGGCACGGGCTTCTCGATGTGCACGGGGACGTGCTTCTCGATATGGACTGGGTACGGCCTGTCAACGGGCACCTTGACTGGGTAGGGCACGTGTTTCTCCACCGGGTAGGGGATGTGCTTCTCAACCGGGTAGGGCGCTGGCACGGGCACCTTCACGGGGTAAGGCACGGGCTTCTCAACATGCACGGGCACGGGGCGGTCGACGGGGACGTGTACTGGGTAAGGCACCTTCTTCTCAACGGGGTAGGGCACGGGCTTCTCTACTGGGTAGGGCACGGGCTTGGGGACATGCACGGGGTAAGGCCTGTCAACGTGCACCTTGTAGGGCACATGCACGATCTTTTCAACCGGGTAGGGAGCGGGCACATGAACTGGGACCTTTACTGGGTACGGGACCTTCTTTTCTACGGGGTAGGGAGCTGGCACTGGGACTTTGACGGGCACATGAATGTGCTTCTCTACTGGGTAGGGCTGGGGCACGTACACTTTGACGGGGACGGGCCTGTCTACGGGCACATGGACGGGGTAAGGCACCTTCTTCTCAACGGGGTAGGGTTGAGGGACATGGACGGGAACTTTGACGATCTCCTTGACGGGGTAAGGTACGTGCTTGACGACGGGGTAAGGAGCCGGGACGTGCACTTTCACGGGGTAAGGCACCTTCTTCTCAACGGGGTAGGGGATGTGTTTCTCAACTGGGTAAGGAACGGGGACGTTCTTTACAACAGTGACGGTTTTGTGCACTTCCTCGTGTCCGTGACCGCCGAAATCGCCGAAACTGCCGTGTCCGAAGCCACCGTCGTAACCGCCTTCCAAGCCTCCGTGGCCGTAGCCCAGTCCGATATCGAAGACGCCTCGTTTCTCGTGTTTCTTGTCATCAGCCGCCGCCTCTTTGTTGTCGGTCACTGCCACTTCTTTTTCTGCTTTCTTCGCTTCTTCCGCGCAGGAGAAGGCCAGAAGAGCCACCAGACTGGCGGCCACGAGCTGCGAAACAATCACTTATGTTAATAAGGTGTAAAAATGTTAACGAGCGGTGAACGGCGTTCTAGAACAGACAACGAATTTGCAAGACAAAGTCGTGAGCCTCGTGCTCTTAATGGGGTGCTGCTAAAAGTGACTGTCATCGCGATTGAAAATAAAAATAAACGCAACCAGGCCGATCGTGAATGTGTGATAGTGAAACGAAAGTAACGCGTAATTAATACTGGAAGCTACGCTAATGGTTATGCTTCGATATCCAGTTATAGCGACACAAAACGCAATCGTTCCGCATTGCGTAACTGAACTACATAGTACAAAGGGTGTCCTGACACTAAACACTGGCATTCCACAACACTGGCACTTAGTTAAATGTAAGAACACACCATGACTCTCATGATGCTGCGCTTGTAGGTTGCACTGAAGTGAGGTCCTGAATGCGAATGATGCGTGTTTGAGGTAGGCTTCGCTATATATACGCGGCAAGAGCGGCCGAGCGGTAAAAAAAAAATGCCGCCACTTCGTAGGACCACGGTATACTTTCGCTTTCGGGGGGCTGTCCAAGCAGTTCTATATCGGCTGCATTAGATTTTAAAGCTGATTTAATTAGTTTATCTCTTGACAATGGCGCGGCGGCATTAAGAGCGTGCACACAAAATTCGGTGATTTTGATGTTTTTCCAATGCTTTAGAAAGCTATAAATCCTTAAGTTTTTAAAGAAAAACTACTGTAACATATAAATAAACTCTTTTTCTAGGGATTAACGGAAAAAAATATTTTATTAGCAACACAGATTTCTTTTACTTAGCCAATTTGTTGAAGGGTTTTCACAAAAATACGCGTCAGAGCTGTCTTTCACTTGAAAATTTGCCATTAAAATTTACCATAAACGATATAAACTTGTCATTATCTGATAGACAATATAGTCCACTGGGGATTAACGGATTAACATGAATCAAATTATTGGTTTTTATTATTCAAATATCATTTTACATAATTTCAAAGTTGAACCATTACTTTATTTTTTTTCTCATTGATTTTAATGTAATTACAAATGAAACAATTTTATTGTAAATTTACAGAATATGTTTAGTCTAACCATATTTTTTTCATGGCTAAATATGAGTTAATTTACATTTCACGATTTTTTAAACATTGGTCCAAAACCACTAAGGTCAGGTGGGGGAAGAGAAACGCAGGGATAAGAGGGCTCTACAGACCATAATCACTCGTAACTCGACGAGTTATGGTCTGTGGTTGTCTTGTTTTATGACTTTATTTTTGTGTAAGGAAAGTTAGAAGCTTTGATTTGGTGATTCAAAATTAAGATATTTAATACGTATTCCTTATTTCACACTTAGTTGATTGTTGGATGAAGTTTCGTGGATTATTAACTTTTTATGAAAATTCGAACATACATAACACCTGTATTTCCAAATGGGATAAACAGGGCACACGAAATTCTAAATAGATAAAACTATGAGTATTTCACGTTTTGTGGCCACTTTTAGCTGAATTAGAATGAGACGAAAGAAAAAGAAATAAAAAAACTAAAAAATACACTGTTGCTAGAAAAAAATTTTTTTTTTTTTTGCAAATCACATACAAAAAAAAATTACAGGTCCTGTTAAACATTTTTTGTTTATTAATTTCGCGTCTGAATTAAGTTAAAATCAAACTATTACATAATCTAACATAAATTAGTTTCGTATCTAAGCAAACGACAGTTTTCACGCAAATATTGAAAGTACATAAACTACAACTCATTGACTCGTAGTGTAAACATTTCGTCACTGACTCTACAAATAGTGCTATGTGCTTGTTAAAATTTCATAATTATACACAATAGAATACGAATTCGAACTAAGATTAATAGTATGCAATAGGCATATTTTATAATAATGTATAGCGTATTTCGATTTGATTTTTCGCAATTTGTTCCGATTTTTGATTCGGTCTTGGTTGAACTTGATCTAAATGATGTTATCATAATAACTAAATACCTATAGTGTTCGGCAACAAACTTGGCCAGATTTAAAATGACGGGGGTAAGTTCATGCATCGCTTTTACTAGGTTAAATTAAAAGAATAAGTTTAGAGCCGACCATTATACATGACTATAATTTTAGCCTTAATAAGGACCTACAGAAAGATGTTAAGTTGTACTTTTTTACTCCAATCTTGCAAATAATAAGCAATCGAATTGTTTTTTTGATTAAATTTTCAAATTTATTTAACCTGTCATTCTAAACAAGTGAAGTGAGACTCACTCTTTTGAAAATTTTACGGATAACTCACGTTTATTAAATCGAGTTTAATTCGACATGTTTCGGGCTAATTCGTAGCCCTTCATCTAGGAGCCGCGGCGGCTGCTGCTAGCAAACGCGCACTGCGCGCCACCGCTCTCTTCGCGCTTCTTGAATTAACCCGAAACATGTCGTGCTAAACTGGATTTCATAAACGAGAAACTAGGTGAAAAAAGGCCATATAAAAGTATGCCTTCCGCGAATCAATCTTCGCCGCCTAAAGGCATCTAAAGCGGTTGCAAAGAAATTATAAACTAGACAATAAATCACAGGATACGCCGCAACAGCTAAACCTAGTCTATATTTGGTCTAAATGCCTGGACTCGGCTCTAGGCTAGTGTTCCAGTACTAAACCGGTTTCCAGCCTGGTTACGTATTCGTTATCATCATAGGAATATTACTTATAGTGCAGCCAAAGTATTGCATTCACCACAGACTTATATCAAAATAGATACCGTGAGTTCCTGCATTTGTATGGAAACCAAGCGTGCCACTTTTTCTCTACCTACGGTAACATCACATGAGCGCGTTAGTGATAGGAATTGACAGTCCAAGTAAAACCGATTCAAAGGTGAGGCCGCCTTATTCAAGTTGTTCTGTCTCTAGGCAGTTAAACCTAATCTAGGTGGTACAAAACTAAATTAAATCGCGTCAAGGGAAGAGCATTGCTCTCCCTTTAGGCTCCTTTGTACACTTAAGTCATCTATTTCGATTTAAGTCTATGGCATTTAGACCATCAGCATAACATTTCAGTACGAGTACTTAAGCAATTAGAAACAAGCTTAGAATCTGTTTACACTTTAGATTAACAAGTGTTCATACGTTATCTGTTTACGACGAGAAAATGTAAAGACTCGTGCACTAATCACAGTGCATATAGGACTATGAAATAATCTTTCTAGTAAAAAGCAACATGTCAAATAGCGATGAACTTGGTTCAAAAAATATTTTTTGTGCCAGCGTAAACAAAAATAATAAAGCTGAGTTAACTCTGAGTAGGTACAGTAACAAATCAGAGGAGGGACTGATGAGGCAAAGTCCCAAAGGTTAAAATTAACCAAATCCTGTTATTTACAAGTCGCTTAATTTATTCAATAGTTATCTTCTGTCATATTCCCGAGGTTTAGTTATCAATTTCTTCCGTAGATGTTTGAGGCGTAGAAGAAATAGGTTAATGTTAATTTTAGGCCACAGGCTATCCTATCACTATTTTACCTGCCAACTTAAACCATAAAATGCTAGAAGTGGCCACGTATGCCACGAAAACTGAAATAGTCATGGTTTTCTTATGTAGGTTTTCGTGTGCTCTGCCTACACGTATAAGAATACAGGCATGATGTATGTATGTGTATTAGTTCGTATAAAATAATAGTTAGTATAAAAAAATCCTGTATTTGAAAATAGTTCGAAATAGACCGAGTAGTTTGTATCCACGGCCTCACCCGCCCATCGATAAATTTCACTTCAATTTTCAATTAATTCTTTTGTTTTCCTTAATTAGGCTATTTGTATAATGCTATTAGTACAGGTTTATCATAATAATTATTTAATTTTCAGCACGTATTTATAATTTTAACACGCGATTGCTTGTGCTCGTTGCATTATTGCATCATTTTATTTAATAGTTTGAAAAACGCAGTAGTAAATAGTTACACATATACATACATACATACATACATATTCTCACGCCTATATTCCCAAGAGGGGTAGGCAGAGCACATGAATTCAAAAATCCAGTGCCACGTTTAGCAATTTCAGGTAACTAGATGTTTAAACGTGATATTGTAGTGACAGGTTGCTAGCCCATCGCCCACTATACACAAACCCTTTCCCAGAGTCGACTCTTACGACACCCACGGGAAGAAAGGGGGAGGTGCTATTCTAACCCGGCACCACACGGGACACATATGTTGTAGTTAATTAAGTACCTAGCATTGTTTTGTTCACATGTTTAAATTTAGTGTGATCTGGTTTTCTCCGACGCTTACGCGCATTTCAGGGCTTTGCTGAAAACCAGCGTTGCACCTTACATGCAGCAACTCATGCTGAGCGAATTGTGTCACCAAGATATTATTATAGGTTCTAAGTTTTTTTTATAGTGATGGTTTAAGGACCAAAATTAGACATTTTTCTTTCTTTCTTTCTGTTCTTTCAGACGCAGATAGAATATTAATTTCATTAATAGTCATTTTCCTACAAATATAGCTTTAATATTTGGATCATGAACACTCGTGCGTTTAATTAACGAGGCAAAGGACGTTAATTATCAAAAACGCAATAAATCCAGTAAATAAATTGCTAGACTTGTCTGGCGAGCAGTTGTATAACGATACCAGTCAGGTCATTTTCGCTTTTACTGTTTAGAAATTTCTAAATGTTGTTAAATGAGTCCATAACAATCCAATTCTTCCGTGGATGTCGTAAGAGGCGACTAAGGAAAAAGGTTTAGGTATGCTTTAGGCGACAGGCTAGCAACCTGTCACTATTCTACCTCTTCCATCTTTGCAAACCTAAAACTATGCTAGAAGTAGCTGCAGGCCGTGATATAGTCATAATCATGGTTTTGCCTATGTCACATTTCGTGTGTTCCGCCTACCCCATTTGGGAACATAGGCGTGAGTGTATGATGTATGTAACAATGTTAACGATCCTGTAATCTGCGTTGGGTTACATTAAGAGCTATCTCTTAGTGTCAAGACAGGATGAATTAGCTTCTCCGCCATTTTTAATTTCATACAGGCATCACGCCTGTAAATGTGTTCGATAAACAATTTTTTTTTACATTTCTGTGTGACATCGGATTTAGAATCACACCTCTCTATTTCTTCCGTGGATGCCGTAACAGGCGACTAAGGTGCAGCGCAGATGACAGACTTTGTGCGATCGAGTCTGCGGCGCACAAAGTCTGCGTGGATTGTATGCATTGTGCGCCGGTCTTTTTGCGCGTCGTGTGCGTTAGTGCATAATAATTTCCTAGGTTCTATTGTCATAGACTAAAAAGTCCGTCGCGGATAGTATGTCGTCTGCACAGGGCCTAAGGAAACAGGTTAAGGTATTAGGTGACAGGTTAGCAACCTGTCACTATTATACCTACCAACTGGAAACCATAAAATATGCCAGAAGTGGCCACGAAACCTGAAATAGTCATGGTTTTGTCTCTGTACCCTTTTGTGTGCGGTGCATACTGTTTTTGGGAGTACGACACCACACAGGTCAAATAATTCAAGTGCAAAATTTGCACTGAACTCGCCTGGGTACAACCAAAACCCTCACAATCTGAGAAGATTCGTGTGTCCAGTGGGACGTACTTGAGCTGGATATGAAGAGATTAATGAATGTGGATGAAACAAATAAAGTATGTCAGGATCGTGGCAAGTGGAACAAAGTAGCATCTGCCTACCCATGTGGGAGAGGCATGACGTTATTTTTGTTTATTTATTTTATTTATTGTCAATAATGTTTACACGATATTACAGTTTACACCAAGGCGTCACGAAACTTAGACTTATTATTATTATGTTACACAACAATAATCAAAAACACAATTAATGAAATATAAAATAACAATACATTTAAAAATATAAAAATTGAATTTAGGGATTTTTAAAAAACGTTTTCGTCGCTTCCCTAAAACGACGGAAGTCCACACCCTCTAGCCAGAAGTCGGCCAGAGTCGAGAGTGGTCGGGCGGTTATGTATGTTTGTATGCATGTATTGGAAGTATCGGACACGATGCAATAACAAAATCAATACATCACATAAACCTAGCTTAGGCTTGATTTTAATAATCACGACTAAAAAGCCATTACTCACGGGCACCGTCCACGTCGATCGCCGTTTTAGTGCCTTGCAAATCTTGCAACATAGGGCTTTGTGCCGTTTAAGGTTTTGAGAATATTATGTTTAGGTGGTTCACACTGAGTTTGTTGATCTGGAGACCAAAATGACGACGTACTGAAGAATTTGAAGTAGGTACTTATATAAAGTCGTGTCGTATGTGCACTAAAAGCATATACATCACGGATCTATTCTGACAAAATTCTCTCGCTTCATCCACATTCGTCACTCTCGTCTGTATTCTCAAACGGGGTAGGCAGAGAACACGAAACGCTCCATAGACATAACTGTGACTATTTCACGTTTCGTGGCCACTTCTAGTACATGTATATGTATATATATTAGGTTTTGATTTGGCAGGTATAGTAGTGACAGGGTGCTAGCCTGTGTAGCATAAAATATACTTTAACCAATTTCCTTAGTCGCCTCTTACGACATCCACGGAAGAAATGGAAGGATGTTAATCTATTCCGACATCACACAGGAACTCTCGTCATGCATGTAATAAATAGTAATAAATATTTTAGGGTTAAAAATTTGAAATGAAAATTTATAATTGAAAATTGAAAGATTCGCAGTTTTTTACAGATGCATTTAACTACAGAATAGTACACAGGGTACAATCGAAACTTTTTTTTTCTATCTCTTAGTGATATTTGTATACAATACAAGGAACGGTCCATAATAATCGTTGCGTCTGATGTTATTAAAATTGCTCAAAATCTAAACAAACATTTCAAATTTAATTGTCTAAATCTACAACACGTAACTTTTTACCATAACATTGAAATTGGCTTCGTTTTATTTAACATCAATAAAACATTTAAAATTTTAAACAGTGATTAAAATTTTAACTGGCAACATAAATTAATTGTTCTAAGGGCCACGACCTCTAAAGGTTCAACATTATGGAATGTTTAAGCAAATAAATAACGGTTACAAAATTTTGATATCAGAATGAAGGAAGTCATATTTTTTCCAACCGATTTTACACCTTGTTAACGTGTTTCAAAGTTCCAAATCACTCGTAAATGTCTCGTTAGTTGATACTTTTTAGATGTAATAGATCTATATAATAAAACGATATGACACAATCTTAACTGCATCGAGACAAATTGTAATATAAATAAAGGTGTTAGATACAATAGTTCAAGGCTACGACAGAAAAATGACTTTTGAAGTTTGTTTCTTCTAATATACTATCTAACCATAGTACATATCTGAACGTCATAGTGACATTGCATTGCTTGACAAAGGGAATCTTTATGACGTTTATTGTGACAACGTTCTCCGGTGGGTCAGGAATCAGTTGGCTCGATTATACCTATATTTTTTTAATAATTAATAATACTGGCTATGGGTAGGTAGGTATTAGTTTCCTTCCGGTTGAAACAACTATTTACATGTTTTGTTTTATTTAAGACTAGCTGTGCCAGCGACTCCATCCACGTGGAATAGTGACTAATTTCTCCCGTTTGTTTGCAAATTTTTCAATGTTTCTTCGGTCCTATTAGTCGTAGCGTGATGTTATATAGTCTAAAGCCTTCCTCGATAAACGGTCTATCCAACGCAAAAAGATTTTTTCAATTCGAACCAGTAGTTCCTGAGATTAGCGCGTTCAAACAAACAAACAAACAAACAAACAAACTGACAAACAAACAAACTCTTCAGCTTTATAATATTAGTATAGATGAGTTACATTAGAAGACGCTCGTATCGCATCGCTCTAGGGATTGTCTACCTTGCATTTTCTGACGTCTCTAGTTAGCCAGTGACAGGTGTGGTCTATCAACCGCTGCTGTGCTAAGCTAGCTGATATGACACGACTCCCATTTTTAAACCTGGCCAAAATAGATCAATATTTTCTCCCTCTGCCATGTCGTGTCATAGCCCTCTTCTACAATTTATGGTCTCCAGTAGGTACTGTTATTTTTTTTCTATGTTAAGAACCTATTCACCGGATATAATTTCAAGGTTTTAGTCAATTTTAAATGTTTCATTTATATCTGTGACGGGTTAGAATAACCCCACTCCATTTTATTTCATGGATGTCGTATAAGGTGACTAAGGAAATAGGGTTTGGAATGCTTTAAGCGATAGGCTAGATCCTGTCAGCCTGTCACTATTATACCTGCAAACATAAAATAAGGTTAGTAGAAGGTTTTGTCTATGTAGCGTTTCATGTGATTTGCCTGTCCCATTTAGGGATAGGGATAGAGGCGTGATGTATGTGAATATTTAGTCACATAACATACATGCTTCGAAACGTGCCAATGTTGCCTGAAATTATTACTTATCATTACTATTACACACCCTTCTTTCAGTCTAAGACCCCAGTTTGCCCAAAGTTTAACCAAAGGTCTCTTGTAATCAGCAGATAATCCTTAAAGAAAGACTCCAGTTTACCTTACTATCGCCTTTTACTTCTGTTTTGTCGCTTCTTTCTACATATCTCTACAGATCTCCACTATGTGATAATCTTGAACACCTAAGCTCAATTACTAATCACTAGGATAGCATAAAGCATGAAGGTCAACCGAAAAATCAGATAAAATTGATATCTCCAAACCGTTCTACAGTTTCTACATCTCTATAATTACTCAGTACAATACCGTCGTGGGTTATAGCTCATAATAATTATGATACAGGCTTATGAAATGTTACCTTGTGGTCTGTGAATAGGACATTTAGCAATGTCCCCGGTGTAAGATGTCCACAGTCGTATGTGGAGCACAACGGACTGACAGGCTTCTGCGGTCGCCGGTGTAACGAGAACGGTGAATTAAATCTACCTATTTAATTAGCTAACGTGATGGTTAAAGAAAACTAATTGTTTCGTCATTTGCAAACACTTTGTAAACAGAAAGAAAGAAAGATTTATTGACAGAAATTTGACACTGATAAAACAGTTTTGTTGAACTTATCTAAAAATACGTTAGCCTTGATAAATAAATAATAATAGCTTAATGATGTGCATGCAATAATTAATAATAGAACACTTCCGTTCCAAATAGTGCCAAAAGGGCTGCACTCGGCACGATACTCGTATTGCGGCAAGCCGCAACGCAGATTTTCAGTGCGACCCTGAAACTTAAAACTAAAATAAAATGTATATTTAAACGCGTTTTGCAGGCAGTTCCCAAAATCTAAATCACATGATGGCACAAACGAATTAAAAAAGAAATAAGATTAAAGACGGTACTGGTCAGTTAACTAAAGCTGGCACTGGCACGTAAAACAGACGTACGCATTAGGTTTGTCTAGCATCTGTGAATTAGCACGCGGCGTGACTTTGCACTGCATATGTATCTTGAAAAGTCTGCCCGATTTGATCAAAATTATTAATTTTAAACATACTGTTTAGCGAAATTGCACAAGTGTGAGTATCGTGAACGTGCCAGTTTTAGTTAACTGACCTATAAGCCTGTAATCAATTATTAAAAAAAAACCTTAACACCCAGTAACCTGGTGTGGCCGGTCGGTTAAAAGACCGTGTCAGACTCGTGCACCCTCGATACTCCACAAGCAACAAAACAAAAGTAGCAGCTTAAGTTAGCAGGGAAAATAGTGACAAGTTGCTAGCTTTTAGCCTGAAATATACCTTAACCAATTTCCTCAGTCAATTGTTACACCATCCAAGAAAGAAAATGGAAAGGTGTTATTCAAAACCCAACACCACAGGGCATATCACTATGACGTTTACTGTAAACGAGTTCAACGGAGATACAGGAGTCTATCGGTGCGATAGTAAAGCTACAACTTACATAAATACTTACTAAACTTTATCTACGTATAAGTGAGATTGGCAAATATGAAACAGAGGCAAAATGAATTTAATTGTTGGCCAGTGTTACGACAACTCGCTTTAATTTATTGCTCTAGGCATTCTATTAATATATTAATGGTTCTATCTATTTTATGATAGCCGTTTCTGCAGCGTAGTATAAAATAACACTTCTCCTTTTCTTTACAGGCATGATGTGCCTATGTATGTATGTTTTTTCATCTCTTGGTGGCAATAACGCAAATATTGACTTGCTTCTTTGCCATTTATGGACTACTAGCTTTCCGCCCGCGGCTTCGCCCGCGTCGAACTCGGTTATATTGCGGTATAAAGCACAACTATAAGAAAACTTCACGTTTCAAACGACACACAGCGCCATTGATCTATCATTTATCGATCGATCATCGATCGATATCGATCTATCAAGCAAACTATGTTTTTGTTTTACCTCGGGAACATCAATTTTTTCCGGGATAAAAAGTTTGTTTGTTTGTTTGTTCCGCTTTCACGCCATAACTACTGAACCGATTGCTTTGAAATTTTGCAGACGTAAAGTTAGAAGTCTGGATTAAATAATAGGGTACTTTTTTTCCCTGAAAAAATTGATGTTCCCGAGGGAATGTTTGCTTTATAACGCAATATAACCGAATTCCACGCGGACGAAGCCGCAGGCAGAAAGCTAGTATTAAATGATTTCTTAAACTCTTACCTACTACTTACTCTGTACTTACTAAGCATTACGAATTGACTCATGGAAAATGAGAATTTGAGGATGATTGACTCAAATTTTATTCTACATAAAAAAATCCGGCATAACAACAAAGTGAGTTTTTATTTCATGGACACAAGTGAATGGATTATTAAATTTGATGGTAGTGACCACCATCGCATTGTACCAGCTGTTACCCCCGCGCCGGAACATAACAGTGCATTCACTGCTGCTTCGCGACAATGTTAGCGGGTAAAATGTTTATAAGTCCACCTGCTAAATTCTTACCATATTTCGAATTTCAAAACTGACACTTTGCTTTTTTATTGCGAATTTTATGATTAGCACCTAATCGTGAAGTCGTAATGATACAATTTATCTTAGACTGGTGCAAAACCGTTACATCATTGCAACTCTAATATATCTTCAGTGCGACTGCACGACCACGAATGTGTGTACGAGGACCGCGCACGTTCGCGGATTTCGAGGAGCGTGTAATAAAATCGCGTATGTGTAGAAGACGTCGCATGCACGTGCGCGGTTTTGATGAACATGAAGTAGCATATAATTTTATATGTAAGAAGAGCAGACGTACCCTTTCACAAGCACCAACCGGAAACGAAATGATTATAGAAACGAAATCTAATCTAGTCTTGGTCTAAAATTAGATGATTTAAGCTATAAGAGATTTCTTAAGTGTCTTTTTTGGCTAATTAACTACAAAAACAAGGTTACCTCATTAGTCATAGTTGCAGTTAAATACAATTCATCAAGAAAAAAGTTAAGCTACTAAGTACTTCCTTGACTAAATTTTGTACACCTAATTCCTACCTTACTTGTACAAATTTCATTCAAACTATAAAAAATCTTGAATTTACTACATAGGGACCTATCTGTACGCTTTACAGAATTTGATGAAACTAATTCGTACCACAAATATACCGTGTGGTGCCGGGCTAGAATAGCACCTCCCCATTTCTTCCCGTGGGTGTCGTAAGAGTCGACTCTGGGAAAGGGTTAGTGTATTGTGGGCGATGGGCTAGCAACCTGTCACTGCAATATCACGTTTAACCATCTGGTTACCCTGAAACTGCTAAACGTGGCACTGGATTTTTGAATCCATGTGCTCTGCCTACCCCTCTTGGGAATACAGGCGTGAGAATATGTATGTATGTACAAATAACGACTGTCTTCCAAACTGTGGTAGGTAGAGCACTCAAAACGCTACCTAGACCTAACCATGACTATTTCACGTTACCTCGCCGCTTTAAGCTAGTTTTTGAGTTGAAACATAGAAAGGTGTGACAGGTTGCTAGGTTGCTAGTCTTTCACCTAAATCATACCTTAACCAATTTCCTTAGTCACAGTACGACAACGTCGAAAGAAATGGAGCGATATACAGTGATGTAATTCTATGTTTAAATTTCGATATTATCTATCCTAAATGAGAAGCTTAACCATACCTAGTCACCTCATACGACAACCGCGGGAGAAATACATACATAGGTACATACATATTCTCACGCCTGTATTCCCATGAGGGGTAGGCAGAGCACATGGATTCAAAAATCCCGTGCCACGTCTAGCAAATTCAGGATAACCAGATGGTTAAACTAAACGTGATATTGCGGTGACAGGTTGCTAGCCCATCGCCCACAATACACTAACCCTTACCCAGAGTCGACTCTTACGACACCCACGGGAAGAAAGGGGGAGGTGCTATTCTAACCCGACACCACACGGGCAAAATGCGGGAGAAATGGAGAGGCATAACTCTAAACCTGACAACGCAATCCGTAATGATACAGAAAAATGCTTCTGACAAGACCGTGGAAGCACTACTTACCTACATTCGGTAACCTCCTTTCTTCGTTTATAAAATTGTCTGACCTTGCCATGCAATAGAATAACGATATAATTAATAAAAAAATTGGTTAACGATGTTTCGCCAGACCTTAAAGTGCGTTCTATTAAACAGTGTGCACTTAATAATGTTTGTTGGAACGTTCAAGTTTTTGACTAAAAAGATACTGGCCAGTCAGAATGCTTGAAGTACGGGATTTTCGTTGAGCGGAATTTAATAGAGATTTGCAATGACGTGAATATTGAAGTATATGCTTTTTATTCTCATGGCAAGTTGTAGGCTAAGTTATGTTATAGGCAGCAAGCTAACAACATGACATAATGTCACTTAACGTCTTGAAAACCATCTTGTGAATTTCTTGTAGTTTAATGCTCAATGTTACTAAACACCTGTAAACTAAGTAAAAACCTATTTGAAAAATAAAACTATTTGAGTAATGGTTTGGTCTTTATAACGTTTTGTGTGTAATTCAAAAACTGCGCCACATAAAAACAGTTTTAGCGCGTTCAATGTTACCAAGTCTAGAGTTATCAACATTGTAACAAAAATGCCGTCAAAACTATAATTATAAAACAATCACACAAAGAGATCTTAAATCTTAAAAACGACGCCAAAAACGTGCGCGTAAAATTACAATTTGAATATCAAAACACCACTTTACGCAAGTCGTCCTTTAAATTCGGCCTATAAAAGTGGGTCACCAAGTTACAAAAATTACGAGAAAAACTTAAGAATGTGGACAAATTGGTGTGTAAATCACAGTATAATCCTTTAAACGATGGTTCAGTGCAAACAGACTGAAATAAGGGCAATTTATTTTCCTTAAGAGTCGATTTAGCACCATTTCTCGCGATTTAACGTAATTTCGTGCGATCCGTGGCGACACGTTGTTGCCATCTTTTTAATGCGTTTGCGTAACACATTATGCACTTTGCAACCAATTTGAGCGAAGGAAAAGAGCAAAAAATAACGCCTCACGCGCAATTTTGGTGGTCGGATGGTATAATGGCTCGCTTGCCGGTTGCCATACAAATAATAAACACAAATTAATGCCATGTGACAGAATACGGATACGTGTCTATTAACTTAAGTATTATCATGTATTATTAAAAGGGTAATCCGTGTGATGTCAGGTTTTGAATAACACCGTTCTTTACTTCCGTGGCTATCGTAAAAGCGATTAAGAAAAATAGTCAGTAAATTTTTGTTTTCTGCTTTCCATACAATTCGTAAATACATAACCAGTGATCGGATCTAGGATACAATTTCCCGGGGTTTAAGTCCATAATATTAAGATGGATATGACTTACAACCCCGCGACTTTTTTTATTATTTTATTTTTAAATTTAATTGTATTTAATATATTCTTGTTTGTTTCATTTGTTTCAGAAAATAGTAACTCGTTTATGTATACAAAAGATTTCTGTTGATAGGAGTTACAAAATGTGTTTTTAAAGTACATACATAATGTACATGTCAAAGAAATGACCTTTTCATAGCAAACATTTTCATTTTGTTTATTTAGTGTAACCCTCCATAAACTTATTATTTGCAATAGCCCATTATCCAAAGTCCCGGGAATCCCGAGGCACATCCACGACAAACGATAAGCATAATGTTTGAGGTCGTTCACCCCAAATTGCATCCTAGATCCGATCACTGTACATAACACATAAAGCGGTACAAAGTTCAGTCTACGTCAGTCTCATTTGTGAATATAATTATTCTGAAATATTTACTAAGAAAAAGCTTAATTTGTTTATTAAATATTGTTAGCGATATTTTTAACTGACAAGCTACCTATTCCAATCTCCACTAGTAAAACTATGTAATTAGAGTAAAATAAGTGTTAATACTATCCCTGGCGAAGATGATATTAAATTTTGTCTGCAGCGAGAGAAAAACACATTTGAATCGCTGTCAACGATGCGCAAAATTACCATAGGTAACTAACCAATGGTTCTCACTTTGTATGGGACAGCGGTGTTGATCATTTTAGAGGCAAAGCGGCAGATGGTAAACCAGAGTGCCACAAATGCCAGTTGTCTTAAATATTAACCACAAACGCAATGTTGTGGTTTACTTAAATCATTTATTTGTGCGAGTTAATTGTCTGTTTGTTTAAAGGAAAAAAATGAAGGTTTTGAAACGATTTAAATGTCAATTCCGTTAAGATATTAAAGGTAGGCTGTATGCCAAGTTTAGTTGTGTACAAGCAAGGAATAAAGTAACTTTAAGTACCTAATAATCGAACCAACTGATTCCTCACTCATCGCAGGACGTTGTCACAATCCGCGTATTAATGATTTCCTTTCTCGAGCAATGCGATGTCGCTACGAGGTTTACCATGTATGGGTGTTCTTCTATTTAGTTCGCAACTATCGTTTTTTTGCCAGGGCTAGTTTGTGTGTTACCAGTAATGACTTACGGGACCGAAACGTGGTTCACTATCGGTCTCATCTCAAAGCTCAGAGTCGCTCAACGAGCAATGGATACTATGCTTGAGGTGTCTCTACGTGAATGAGGAGATCCGTAGATGAACTAACATACATACATACATATACTCACGCCTGTAATCCCAAGAGGGGTAGGCAGAGCACATGAATTCAAAAATCCAGTGCCACGTTTAGCAATGTCAGGGTAACCAGATGGTTAAACGTGATATTGCAGTGACAGGTCGCTAGCCCATCGCCTACAATACTCTAACCCTTTTCCAGAGTCGACTCTTACGACACCCACGGGAAGAAAGGGGGAGGTGCTATTCTAACCCGGCACCACACGGGGATGACGATGATTAGATGAACTAAATCTACCGATATAGTAGCGCATCGGATTAGCAAGTTGAAGTGGCAATGGCCACAGCACGTACAGTAAATGGGGTTGAAACTTGCTCAAGTGGAGACCACGGACCACCAAGCGCAACGTAGGACGTCCAGTTTGAGTTGGACAGACGATCGTATAAAGGTCGACGGAAGACGCTGGATGTAGGTCGCTTCCAACCGGTACATATGAAATTCCAGGCCTATGTTCAGCAGTGGACATTTTAAGGCCGATATGATGATGATGAATGTCTTTGGCATATGTTTTTATGTGTGCATAAAGCCAAGGATACATTAGGGGACAAACGTGTATATACGCGGATATAAACCGCGCGGGTACCCCCCCCCCCCCC
>BHDV01034153.1:0-36455 GCA_005406045.1 Adoxophyes honmai | reverse complement strand
ATGTCGCGCGACACGTGTCGCGGCAGATTTTGTCCCCTAATGTATCCTTGGCTTCAATAATAGTTAAATTTTCGGCCGTGGTAAGCGTTTTAAGTGTGAATTAATTAAAGTTTTCTCAGTATCTCATGTGTTACGTGAATGTATTGCAGCCCTATTACAGTAAATAGCCTAGCTACCTATTAATGTGGCATTGTTTTATTTGCATGTCAATAACGTGCATGTAACACTTAGAAGTGAATGTACATAATGTAACTGTAACACTCATACATACATACATACACGCCTGTATTCCCAAATGGTGTAGGCAGAGTACAAGAAATGACTGTTTTACGTTCCGCAGCCAATTCCAGCATATTTTATATGTTTTAAGTTAAGAAGTTTAATAACGACAAGTTGGTACCAATAACTAATCTTTTTTTTAGTCGCCTCTTGAGGCATCTATGGAAGAAATGGACACATGTACAAAAGCTTACTATAATTTTGTTTTTCAATTTTAACTTCAATACTACGGAGGGGATTAGGAATTCTGAAATGACAGAAAACACATTTTTTGAATACTTATTTATTAAAAACTTTAACATTTCATTCCACTAATATAACCCCCGACTACGACTGGGTCCCATGCGACGGGCACCGGAGCAGAGGCAGACCAAAGAGGAGATGGCGGGACGCTTTAGATCATTTCAGACCTGACTGGCAGGATTTGTCTGAAAACAGAGACGAGTGGAAGGAAAAAGGGGAGGCTTTTGCCCAGCAGTGGGACACTATATAAGCTAACAAAAAAAAAAAGGTTTTACGAGAAATTGTTATAATGAGAAGAAAATAACTTTAATGAAACTCAGTACTTCGTTTGGTTGTTGAAGTAGACACAGCAGACAAGATCTGTATAAACTAGACTACCAACATGTTCGAGATTTCACCGCTAGATGGAGTTAAAAAAGTTCATAATTAAATCTACAATTACTTTGAACATAAAACGAATAAACAGAACATAAGTATGGCGCGTAGATTCGAGGCTGTTACGCTATGGCAGCGACGCGCAACATTTTTTTGCTATAAAATTATGTTCTAGTGAAATACAGAGATAACTCATGTCAATCGAGTTTCGACATAAGAATTAAATGACAATGAAATAGAGGATATTCCGTATTCCCATTTATTCGATTATTACCTCCCGCTAACTGGAACGTCGTATAGAAAAGATTGTGATTGCTTATGAAAAGCCACATTTCCTAGATAAATGTCAATTAAGTACATTTGTCAAAAAGTACAGTCAGCAAAAAACTTCTTTCTATAAGGAGTTTTTTGTTGTGCAAACTATACCACCTACCACCTGTCAAAAATCTGCTTATAAAGTGGCTACAAAACGTGACTGAGTCATGGTTTTGTCTATGTAACGTATTGTGTACCCCATATTTGTACGTTTATGTATGTAGGTACGTTATACTCTGCTTCATATAGCAATAGACAATTAACGGTCAAATTCTAACACATTTTTTAAATAAACCCAACCACCGTTAAACCGCGCTACCCAAAATGTTGATACCGTTTGTATTGAGAACATTATAACAAACACTACTACGTGTTATTGCAATAATGAATTCCAATTTTATCTCTGGATTCCTAAGAATAATTCGTACTTTGTGTTGTTTAGTTTTTATAAAATATTAAATCATTTCAAAGGTTGTGCACCCCTGTCACACCAATTAAACTTGCCATGTAGCAGCAAAGGTTGCATCCGTTATTGCCAACAAGTAATTCGTGGGCTCGAATGGTTAATGAAAAAGTACTTGCACACTTATTGTGTTAGGTTATGCCCCACTGTTGGGCCGTCGCGCCCTACTTAGGCTACACTGTAGGCATAAGCCTATAAATTCGAGAGACACGCGCGGGATAGACTGCCTGTCACTTTTAGACGTCTTTAGTTTGACAGTAAAAGGTATAGTCTATCTCGCGCATCTCTATTCACGCTTTGCTGTGCTAAGCCACAGAAGCCAATTGTTTGGGTTACATAGGTCAATAGTTACAGTAAATGCTTTGTAACATAATTAGCAATATTATTATTGTAAACAGAAGGTTCACTCCCGAATACGAACAGGAGTAAAATATTGCTGTCTCTTTCTACCTTTAGCTGCTTGGTGTAGGTATCTAAACTGCAGAGTAGACCTCCTGACAAGAGATACTAACAATACGATGAATCACGATTTGTTTTGCTCTACATGACTGTGTGTTAAGGAAAGAACAAACTAAGATTTTCTTGAACAAAAGACAAGGATAGCTATAAAATAAAAAAATACTAAAAATTATAGCAGTATTATTCATGCCGTACGTACGTGCATAATAGACGTTTTATTAGAGACTATCTATTATGTTGTTTCCACGCGGCCCTCTATCGGTGAGCGGGCGAACTGCGAACACAATACACAGACCTTCACTATTATTGATCCAGTTAAGGTATCGCAGCGCGAGTTTGCATTTCTAGCGGCATAGATGGCGCTTTTATTTGTTTTTCTTTTATATTATAATTTAATAGATGTTTAAAAAAGTTTATTATACTAATGTGTTTTACAATTTTAAAAAAATATGATTTCTATATTTTTTATTGATTTATATTGGAAATATATTGAAAAAAATTGACACGAGTGTTTTCATAATTAGGCAAAGCAACCAACCAATTCGGAAAGGGACTTAACACAACGAAACGTAAAAGTAAAAACGCCTTTGATTATAATATCAAAGAATCAAAGGAATGAGTAATTCAATTGAATTTCATTAACTTAGAACCATAAAACTGGATATGGTGCAATCTGGAGAGTGCTTGTAATTCAAATTATGTATACCAATGCGAAAGATGCACCAAACATTCTCATTTCAAAACCTCATGCGTATGCATTTTATTTGCAAAAACGTTTCGAAATTACTATCTGATTAAAAATTTACGCGTTACACTAAAGGACAAATTATTGATATGAATACGAATTTATGTAATTTCAGTAGAAAAGTTTTATTTTTCGTAGTTTATTATTTTTATTTTCTTGCTCTCGTCAGGGCCCACCTTAGCTTTTATCTTCGGTTCAGTGAGAAAACATCTTTCACCCTTGGCTTGGGACTTTTTTACATATTGCTACACTGTTTATGTTAGCCAAAGTTAAAAAGAGGACTAATGAAGCTATTATCCAACTTAGTCGCACACGACAAATTTGAACTAGAATAGGTGTAGCATATTTTAATTTTAAAAACATATTGAAGAACAAATAGTGACGGTTGCTAGCCTGTCGCCTAAGGGGTAACCTATTTCCTTAGTCGGTTTGACGACATCCACGGAAGAAACGAAGTGGCCTTAACCAATGTAATTTCATATCACATACTCCTGACACAAGACATTGTGTAAAAACTGCAAGCTGTCAACCGTGTAACGGAATTCACAGGACACTTACTGGCCACTTCGAGAACCTTCGCTAACGTAATGTACAAATTTAATTATTTTTTGCTACACCATTTTTGTCCGCAAGTGTATACTGTGAACGTGTGAGTTCTGTGTAACAATAGGACAATGCTGCTTTGTTTTGTATGTAGTAATGTTGTGGGTATATGGGCTAATTCGGGGTCTAGATGGATTGAGTGATAGACGTGGAAAAGCTGTATAACGCTTGCAATTGTTTCTGTTATACGATCAGTTTGGCATCGTAAAATATAATCTTTTAGTAATTAGAACTTTAGGGGTTAATAGTCGGTTCAGAGTGATATAAAGTTATGTGGGAATCTGGAGAATCATTTTATTGTCGACTTAGTAAAAAGTTATTGTCGGCTAGTTTTATCGTAGCTGAAACTGCTGTTTTGTTAATAAAGTCAAAAAGACAGTTGGGTTTCCATTTTTTTCAGTTACAAGTTTTTAATGAAAACAAAACAATTGGACTATAATAAGGTTCGTTTTAGAGTGCCTGAAACTGATGAGCATGTATGAAATATTAATGCACGTGAGTAAAGGGAAAAAGGTATGTCAGGCAGGATCGTAGCTAGTAGAATACCTCTCGTCCTGACGTCCTGCAGTATGTCGTGCAAGGCGTCACGGCTTGTAAGTATGTGTGTTTTGTAGCCAAGAGCTTGCAAAAAACTCATTTATTACAAAAAGAAATATCCTGTTGTATTTTTTTTAAGTTTTACTTCAGCAGCGATAATTATTACTAAAATACTTAATGTCAACAGTGTCTGTAACAGTTAAAAAAGATGAAAGCAAGCCAGCAATGACTTGGTATCAATTGCCACACTTATCCGGTACTTACTTATTTAAATCGCCTCTGTAACTTGTTTTTCAACTAAGCCAACTATAATATCACAACTATTACCCCACAAGTGGTCATCTTTCACATCGCAACGTTCCCAAGCCGCCACAAGTCGTATAATGACCTTATAATAGCCATAAGTGCTATAACAGGTACATAACAAGGTTACCGAATTTGCGTTGCTCCACATCGCGACCTTATTGCGCGAGAGTTCAAAATTATACTTCAAACGTAAAAACGAAAACATGTTGCTTCTGGTCAAGTAAAGGTATCACAAATGAATTCATTCAGGTGGGCTAAGTATCATGTCATGTAATGGCTTTCTTGGTTGATATTTTTTTCATTATATCCTGCATGAGCTATATAATGTGAGCATAAGTGACTTTGAGTAATGTGTCATGAGAAATTGAATTATCTTCTAGAGCTAACTAAAAATACTCCCTGGCATTTTAACTATTACAAGATTTTGGAATAATTTGATACATCACTTTTGATTGATATGGCATGACTAAAAGTATTTTCTTGATATAAATATCTGTATAAATTTACCATTTGAAAATGGCTTATGAAATACGCTGTAATCTGGCTTTCAAATGACAGTCCGCCATCGCCATAGTGATTTATCTCAGATTAAGTAAAGGATATTGGCTAACGTCCAAGACCTACGCAGGTTGTTAATGTATTAAAATATTGGTCGTATAAAGGTTTCATAAGCGTCATACAAATGGGTCAACTTCCTTAATCCTTCTGTCAGCTATGTCGATGATTTTTTCGTTAAATCAATTGAAATAAAAGATAGTTTTTTTTTATTGAAACAATCGTCATCCGTCTTCGTGTAGGTACTTTGTCATTGTTCATTTATCTCAATTAGTTTTTTTATCGCGCAAAGCACGATACTGCATGCTCACCCAATACAACTCTCCGACACTCGAAGGTCAGTCACCGTCACCCAACAAAGCAACACTCACTTCCTAAATCTAAAATTGAAACTGCGTACGTTTTTATAACTTTTTTATTTTAGTTTTTATCTTATTTTACAGTCGACTTAACCTATAAATGGTAACCTTTTATCACTACACGTACGCCCATTTGACGTTATAAATATACAAAAGAGAGTATTTGTTGCCGCTGTCCCGGCCGCGGCGAGATACGCTGGTGATGGGCCTTAACCTAAGGAAGCACTTAGTGCTCGTAGTAGGAGCCTCCGTAGCCTCCGTAGCCTCCGTAGTGACTGCTCAGGGAGTCGTGGTGGTCGTTGACGTAGACTGGGACCTTAACGGGGACGGGGTAAGGCTTTTCTACAGCTACTGGCACGTGCTTCTCTACGTGCACGGGGTAAGGCCTGTCAACGGGCACCTTCACTGGGTAAGGCACGGGCTTCTCGACCGCGTACGGGACATGCTTGTAAACTGGGTACGGCTCAGGCACGGGCACCTTCACGGGGACGGGGTAAGGCTTGTCAACGTGGACGGGGTAAGGCCTGTCAACGGGCACATGGACGGGGTAAGCGACGGGCTTCTCAACAGCCACGGGCACAGGCACGGGCTTCTCGACGGGGTAGGGGGCAGGCACGTGCACGGGGTAAGGCCTGTCCACGGGCACCTTCACGGGGTAACCGACGTGCTTGATGACGGGGTAAGGCTGGGGCACGGGCACTTTAACTTCGACGGGGTATGGCACGTGTTTCTCCACGGGGTAGGGCTGGGGCACGGGAACCTTCACTGGGTAGGGGATGTGCTTCTCGACGGGGTAGGGCTGGGGAACCAGAACCTTGACGGGGTAGGGCCTGTCGACGGGCACGTGGACGGGGTAGGGTACCTTCTTCTCGACTGGGTACGGAGCGGGGACGTGGACTGGGACTTTAACGTACTCCTTCACGTGAACTGGCACGTGTTTGATGACCTCGTACGGCTGTGGCACGGGGACCTTGACGGGGTATGGCACGTGTTTCTCGACGGTGTATGGCACGGGTCTGTCGACGGGGTAGGCGACGGGCACTCCCTTCACCAGGGTGATGGTCCTGGTGACGTCGGTGTGCTCTCCGAGGGGGATGCCGTATCCATGGTGGGCGATGGCACCCTCGTCAACGAAGTTGTAAGCTCCACCATGACCGTGCGCGTTGCCGATGTAACCGATGTCAAGGCCGCTGATGCCGTATCCGTAACCGAGGTTCAGGAGACCACGTTTGTCCAACTTCTTGTCCAAAGGCTCAGCCTTTTTCTCTGTTGTCTTCTTCTCACTGGCAGCCACTGCAGCTACCAGCAGGAAAACTAAACAGATCTGAAAAAGAAAACAAATGCTTGATAAGGGAGTTTATGGTTCGCTACTGCTGTTTAATGGCTGCAAAGGGGCTGTTTAGTAGCTTTAATTAGCAATTATCCGCCGTAATGTATCGTTTACAATCGATAAATGCTTAAATAACACTTGGACGCTCACGTAATGAGTGTTTCATTCAATTAAAAACTTGGAAAGCGACGTAACTTCGCAATTTCCTAGTTAGAATACGACAAAAACAGCTCTGACGCATTCGTTACAGACGCTTAACCTGATAGTAAAATTGGAAAATCAAAGGAACCTTGTGGTTAACGATCTATTAAAACTCCACAATTATGCGCGTCCTCAGAATTCAAAACGTGTGTTGAAACTGCGATGGTAAAGATGATACAAGAGTGTTAACTGATGAAGCTACATAAAGGTCATTTAAGGCAGAAACCGTGACGAAAAGTCCAATTACATTTTCACGGGTCATTATTTTTACACATCGCAAGTAAATTACATAGTTTATAATTATAGTGATAATCGCTAAATCTCCGCAGTAGAACTATATGAAGTGCTAATTAATTTAACTTAATGCATACTAATTGCGATCAACCAAAGACAAACAAAAATCATCGATACTTAAATCTACAGCCGCAATGTTAATGTCATAACCATAATTTTTCCGACTAATTTCGCATGTAAACACCTTTATTTGAATAGTTTTGTTTACATTTGCACTAATTCGCAAGTGGTCGTGACTCAGTGCGCATGATTGCGAGTTGCGTTAGCGCAGCATGCATTGCGATGCGCCCTCATGGGGAAAATAGGGAAAATCGATATCGAAACTGGTAATGCTATGCATTAATTGTTGCACATGTGTGTTGTATGTCACAAGGCGTCTTGTGAAATATTACATTTGATGGTCATTATAGGTATAAATTGGTTTGTTTATGTGACCGTTATATTACCATTTCGACGTTTTTGAATCAGTCTATTAAATCACAAAATAATACTACTTTTTGCAGGTTATGCCTATCTTTCAAGGGTTTTGAAACCCTTCCGAAACATTAAAGTAAATAAGTAAATACATAAACATGACATAACAGCAGTGTGACATCGTCAAACACTAGTTTCGCGCTCATAGGATCGCGTGTCAATTTTGACAGTCACCTGACAGTGGCCCAGTTATATTTCCTAATACACGGTGCGTAAACTATCGAGTTTCGAAGTTACATGATCCACCGTTGACCTTGTGGTCATAGGATGGCTTCATATAATCTTGGAATACATAAATTTAATAAGTTACATCACCGTTTTAAAATCGGGTTAAGAAATTATGCTGATGAGAATCGACGCCTCGGTTCTTTATTAATATTTGCAAGACGCGGAATGAACTATAATTATAAGAAGTGATTGATTATTTCTAATTGCTGTGCGTATTTTGTATACTGGTAAAGTACAGCCAATTTAAGGTTCGAGTTGTAAATTAAATTATTATACCTACTGTTATTGACCTGATTAATGACGTACAAGTCAATGTCTGTGACCAGTAGCTAGTGGATTAAAGTATAGTTGGCAGTTTTAACAAGGAATTAAAGCTCTCAAGGGTCCATTGTACAATTGACAGCGTTTCAAGCTTGACATTACCAGAGCTTGAGTTTTGCAACGCTCCCACAAACGCCGTCACGACTACATTGTTAGTTTACTTTATCTGTGCATTTATTAGCGCATTTATCTCTCTTTGTTTTACTAAATACGAGTACAATCTGTGTAAAAATCTTCTAACAATTGGTTAGATATTTTGTTTTACAGCAGCGATAAGTGTTATTAAAAGCGTCTAGATGACCTCTATGTGATTAATTGTATTTTTTACAATATAGTCTCCAAATCTTGATTCTTCTTTCGAAATCTTAGCGCTTCTTGTAATATATTCCACGCAACATCACGTAATCCGATATAACGCGACATAATTCTAAACTTGTATCACATTCTAAGTGAAAACTACTCGTAAATCCTTAACGATAGTGAAAATTGTTTGTGATTCTTTAAACGTATGAATGACATCAGATTATGAGGTTCCTTATAAAACTGTTATAGAACTTGAAACTACTTAGGGCATGAAAGTAAGGAAGATTGAACGCTGATAGCGCATTGTTTGATATTATTTCTGTTTGAATTATCGATGCGACAAAATGAACACTAAAGCGTTTTGGCACCATAAATGCAGCATTTAGTAGATACTTTATTGTCCTCAGGTAAATGCGGTCCTCGTGATCTAACTCGAGTCAAAGATACAATGCATAAATCGAATGCAAACGAAATATCAGATAAACACATAAATTCTCATGGGTTCCGATTAAACGAGGTCACCCGACCAGGTTCTTTGGTATAATGTACCTTCTTATAGTGCTGTTGCAATCGAATCTAATATCGACTTCGGCTTCGGCTTACCTAACGAAGCCTTATGTTACACGATATTAAGTAAAACCTTCGGAAATTAACATATTTACCTCTGATTATAGCAAAAAGTGTGATAAATTGGTCGTAATTGACGGCTGTTTACAGCTTCTTGTCATATTGTGTTGACGTTTATTGATCGTGTTCTTAGATTGATTGTTATGACAAACAAAGAGCTATTAAGGCCATATTTGAACTATTTAATTCCTTTTTCTCTCTATGAATATGACCTTATTTTGACGGTATCTGCAACTTTACTCGTTATTTAGTCATTGTGCCCAAAAAAAATCTGTAAGTTTAAACCTTAAGCAAAACTTACCTACTGACTTGTCACCACCTCTAATTACAATATTTATAACCCGTTTGGTATTTATTCCTCACAGTTGTAAGAAAATTGCGCGTTTTTCTCAGTAACTTGGTCAGACCAGACTAACTAGTTTCCCAGCTAATCACATAGGCCTTTTAAGGTGAGCTAGGTGATTCAGGATATAGCGTTTCGGTTTCGTAATTTACGTTTCCAGTTATTTATTTTTGGGTGACTTCTAATTAAGTATTCAAGTATGGTAATCTCTTAAGCTGTTTATAGGTCGTGATTGAGTACGTTGGACTAATTACAGTAATAACTGCCACCTTTTTATGATTTACAGTGCTTTAATGTTATTACGTGTTTTTGAAAATACTTGAAGTTAATGTTAATGCTAATGCTTTAATCAATTCTGATTTTTTTGTCAACTTCTTTTTATGCTTAATGTTTCCTGTTTTATGACATTTTCTGCGAGAAAGGTTTCCATTGCGTTCTGTAATTTAACTGCCGCATATTTAACCCCAGACTTCACGTATCAAGTAACAGGTTCTATAGTAGCTTCTCAGGTTGCCTCTAGTGATATAACAGCAACCTTTTGCCTGTTCCTGAACTCAAACCCGTTAGACATGGAGAAGCATTGTTACGTAAAGTGCTAATTTCTTGCAAGATCGACTTGACCTGTTATTAGAGTAGCTTTACTAACACCTCGTTTTGTAAGGGTGTTTGAAGTGAAGTTCTAATTTAAGGCCACTTTAGTCTAGCTAGTCTTTATTTATTGTTTTTAAATTCAGCCAGTTTAAGAGGGCGCACACATTTTTTACGAACGTAATTATCAGATCAGGCGGGGAAGAGAAATTCAGGGGCAGGGCAGGGGTAAGAGGCACCACAGACCATAACTCGTCGAGTTATGAGTGATTATGGTCTGTAGAGCCCTCTTATCCCTGCGTTTCTCTTCCCCCACCTGACCTTAGTGGTTTTGGACCAATGTTTAAAAAATCGTGAAAAATAAATTAACTCATATTTAGCCATGAAAAAAATATGGTTAGACTAAACATATTCTGTAAATTCACAATAAAATTGTTTCATTTGTAATTATAATAAAATCAATGAGAAAAAAAATAAAGTAATAGTTCAACTTTGAAATTATGTACAATGATATTTGAATAATAAAAACCAATAATTTGATGCATGTCTCTCCGTTAATCCCCAGTAGACTATATTGTCTATCAGATAATAACTAGTTTATATCGTTTATGGTAAATTTTAATGGAAAATTTTCAAGTGAAAGACAGCTCTGACGCGTATTTTTGTGAAAACCCTTCAACAAATTGGCTAAGTAAAAGAAATCTGTGTTGCTAATAAAATATTTCTTTCCGTTAATCCCTAGAAAAAGAGTTGATTTATATGTTACAGTAGTTTTTCTTTAAAAACTTAAGGATTTATAGCTTTCTAAAGCATTTGAAAATCATCAAAATCACCGAATTTTGTGTGCACCCTCTTAAATTGAAATTTAGAATCAGAATTCTTTCGTGTCAGACTTTTAGAACTAAAATGACACGTCTAAAATTACAATTAAGGTATTCGACGATCGCATTAAAAATGCTGGTTTTCCTTTGTTTGTGGTACGCAAACTATCAAGTACCAAAACGTTACTGTTTAGATTTTCTTTGCCAACAAACGTGAACTTCATGACATCTTCCAAGTACTGCAATACAACACCCATACGACAATAAACCGTTACATATCTGACATCTGTCAAAATCCTTTGTGTAACGAACGTTGCACACGTTTTAGCTAGGACCACGGTAGCTTACGCGTTCGATAGTTTAAAGGCAACTGCCTATCGAATAAATAAACTACCACACATCCATGGTAAAACGCACACATCACTGGGTCGTTGTATCACAATCCGTGGGGCCACTAAGTCACTTTTGCACTACACTTATTTCACTTAAACACTGAACTCACCGCTTTTCTCATTGTGCCTCTTGTCGGTGGTTCGAGCCGGGAATCGGACTGGATGCAATTTGATCAGTGTTCTGTGTTTTTATACTTGGTTATTTGGAGTGACTTTCGCTATAGCCCCTCTAGGCTTTGCGGCGGGACGAACGCGGCTCGACCGCTCCGTGTGCGCGAGTCCTTGTATTCGGCCGGCAGTTTGCCAGGAGGCAGACGCCTCGTGCGTAATTTGAAAATTAAGAAAAAAATATTCGGAATTCAAACGGTCGCGGGTCATTTGTTTTTAGTAGCACATTTGGTTCGGTTTCGGTTGAAGTGTTGTTGATATTGAGTTAGAGATTTTTACTTTGTTTTAGGGTTGTTTTGAATCATTTTTTACTTCGGGCATTCCAAATATAGTACAAATATTTGTCTAGGCTAAAACCGTGAAATCTTTTAATTGTATCAATGGAAATCTGATCCTAATTATAAATTTACGTAGGTAAATCGTGGTTTTAAAAAGTGCTAAACGCGTAAGAATAGATAATCAATATAAATCACATAGTCTATTTCAGTGTTTTTCAACATGTGGACCTCGACCCCTTGGGGTATACCAAGGGGGCCGCAAGTTGAGTAAAAAAAGATAAAAAAAAACTAATACATTATTTCAATTATACATTTTGTATCTAGGTTAACTAGACTTGAAATACTGAAAAGTAAAGTCGCAGTTTTTTTACGTACTAAAAGGGTTGGCGCCATGAAAAAGACTGAATAAAACTAAATAAAGCGACTAACATCGCAAAATCTTTCACTCATTAGCATTTACAACAAAACATTCCAACTAACACGCTCGGCATAACAGAACTATCAAATTAGCATTCATAATTATTCAAAAAATCAGTCCAATTGTTTCAAATATTACAACCTACAAAACACTCAAACAAACAGTACATCTAAAAATGACAGTACCTACATGAAACCTGAAATCGGCTTATTGTGAAATAACGCGCCGTACATTTTTCAGTCGAATAATGACCGAATTTCTCGTTTCCATTAGACCGGATCAACCGTAACATGTCGGGATATTGATAAATAACGCTATTAATTTACTTTTGACGAGTTAATTTGCAAGTTTTGCTGAAGTTTCTGGTTAATAGAATATTACGTAGCTCATAATAATTAGGGTATTATGTCACTCGATATAACCCATTCATTTGTGTTTCTGTAACGAAAAAAGTTTCAGTTTCAGCTTGTTTACATCAAAATCTAGGTCAACAAAACTGTACTTTAACGTAAAACTCTTCGCTGAAACTACATAAAAGTTCGACTATTTAGGTACTTGTAAGGGGCTCGGCGTTTGAGGAAATCGAGATTTGACCAGAAACTTGTAATAAATTATCTTAACAAACCCTATTTTTGCTACGATTGGTGAGTTACAAGTGACAACATCTAAAGCAAAAACCTAACGAACAAACCAAAAACAAAACTTAAAACCTATTTAATAAAATACGTACTCTTATTTTGGAAGTTAGGACGATACTTCCGCAAACAAGAAGTTCAAACAAACATAATCTTTGTATTTGCACCGTAAATTAAATCAATGCAACACATACATATTAACACACAGACATAACATAGGCATGCTAAGGCGTTCTAAAACTGAACTAAAATTGCATAAGATTTATGTTGAAGTCATGAACTCTGCTGTGTGATCTAGTTTTTTAGGAAAAATTCTTTCTACAAGTTGAAGTTGAAATCAACATCACGAATTATCAAGCTAATTACAGCGTCAGTTATTGATAGAAAATAACAGAGATGCATTAAACATTCATGTTTTACATTATCACAACTGAATATCCATGCGATGGATTATTAGACACTTTAGCCATTATTGTTTGTTCCTATTATATTCTGCACATTCTTTTAAAGAGAAGCTGCGTAGATTATTGTACAGAATCACGAAGAGGATGAAGTGATCACCAACAAGCCTAGGTTCTCAACCTTTTTTCATAGTAATTTTAAAGCAAACATTCACACAAATTCAACACCTATTTCTGCTTTGAAAGTTATTTATGTCGCGGCAGGAAACGTTTTTTTCCCTCCATTCTATAGTTTTAAGTCCTTGCGCAGGCGATTGCGATCAGCCCACGCGGAAATCATAATGGTTGCAATAATGAAGTTTTTATAGGTAATTTGTTAAAAATGTGTCGTTTATTAAGAAGGATTGTGACTGTCAAATCTGCGCTCAGTACAGCGAAGTGACTTTGTTTTATATTTGTGTTGTTATTACAAGCTTATATTTAGTTTCACCTGTCCTGTTGTCTGTAATCATATCTTGTAAGTTGAATTTGATCCACTTCCCGGTTTGCGATTGAGCTGAAATTGTGTACACTTTTGTAAGTTGAATGACAATGCAATTCTGATAGTAGATTTTTGGTGGTCTAGCTGGGACCGTCTCCGATGGATGGAACTCTTCAACGGTTGGTCTGATTGACTTGAAATTTTGAGCACTTGATCCGAGATTGATGACAATGAAGCTTGTATCGAAAATTAAATTTTAGTTAGTTAGGGTTTTTTTGAATTTAATTCTACTTTAACCCAAAAATTCTGGGATAAAAACGAATTTATGTTTTTAGGAAACGTAGAAAAGAATGGATAGATAGATAGTCAATGATTACAATTAAATACAGCTGCTCAAAGGAGGTATTGGACTATCGTTATTTTCGCAAATTATGTAGGTATTTCCGTTGCCGCTATAACAACAAATAGTAAAAAACAAAACAAAGTAAATATTATATTTGCGTATTTTCGCTCTATATCAAATGGTAACAAAGTAAACAGGCACTTCTTTCTACTCGCAATTGGCCGGATTTTTCAATAAACATCTTTATTAGAAATTAAATCCCTCAATCGTACATCATTCCGAAAAATCTATCAAAAGTAACATCCGACACAGGAAATACGAACAAAGCGTTATGTCACTACCATTGTAACCGCAACCCAATACGTTTACGTAAACTCTCAAGTTCACTCTCGGTTTCAGTCGAGTTCAAGGTCACGGAACCGGTTGCATATCCGGTATTGTGCCTTTCCATTATTTTTGATCGACTGACGTTTGTGGGTCGATTCGAGTCGATACATTGGTAAGGCCGCTGGCCGCTTCGCCTCAGTGGTGTTATTCTCTGAAGCAGGGTTTGTCAACCTTTTTTACGGTGCGACCACTTTAGTAAAAAAAAAATCGCAACCCCAGGTTAAAAAAACACTACTCTAACACTATTATTTCACGTTTCGTGGCCATTTTTAGTATATTTTTATGGTTTTAAGTTGACAAGTATAATAGTGACAGAGGTTACTAGCCTGTTGCTATAATACACCATACATACAACATACACACAATCACGCCTGTATTCCCAAATGGAGTAGGCAGAGCACACAAAACGGTACATAGACAAAACGACGACTATTTCACGTTTTCTGGCCACTTTTAGCAAAACCTTTAAGGTGGCAGGTGCAATAGAGACCAGTTGCTAGCCTGTCGCCTAAAAGATACCATAACCTATTTCCTTAGTCGCCTCGTACGACATCCACGGAAGAAACGAAAAGGTCTCATAGTAAATCCGACACCGTACGACATGGTGAAAGATTAATATTTATTTATTTGAAACAAATGGCTGTAAAAAATCTGTGTCTGCGAATTTATTGTTTATTTTGCGTCTGGTACTATTAAATATGACATTTACTTCAGATATATCTGCTCAATTTACTTATTACTTTAACCAAGGTTATATACCTCTATAAATATATAACTTGAACTTGCCCTTTCTAAACCTATTAATACAAATAGTAGTCTATACTAATATTATAAAGAGGAAAGATTTGTTTGCATGTAGTGAATAGGCTCAAAAAGTACTTGGCCGATTAAAAAAAAAACACTATTAGAATGCTACATTCTTCCGAATTGACATAGGCTACGTTTCATTTTGAAAAAAATTAGAGATCCTTGGTAATTGTCAATGATGTAACCAAGGGTGTAAAAAAATCAGCTTTAAAGTGTTTATAAATTTCTGTGTTGCCCGGAATTTAACGCGAGCGGAGCCGCGGGCTAAAGCTAGTCATAGATATTTAAGTAGATTTTTCTAGTGTGCTTGTTCGGTTTACAACAACTCCTCTCCATTTCTTTGGGTATCCGTATCATGCGACTAAGGAAATATACTTCACCTATTTTTGCCCGTGTGGTGTCGGGTCTAGAATAGCACCTCTCCATTTCTTCCGTGGATTTCGTAAGAGGCGACTAAGGAAATGGGTTTAGGTATTCTTTAGGCGACAGGCTAGCAACCTGTCAATATTATATCGCACCCCCAACCGAATAAAGTGGTAATATCAAAAACCTTACTTTACAGGAAAAATAAAATAAGGAAAATCGCTTGTATTTTTTATCACATAAGTATTTTTTTAATTCTTTAAGTCAAAACTACGTAGAAATAAATAAGCTATTGTTATAGTTTTAAGATAACGTTGCTTTAACCTTTTCAAATTTAAGAAAATGTATATTACATTTATATTCGCATACTTAAATGCAGAGTTTGTTTTTGTAAGCGTCTATACGTCTTTATTCGTCCAAATAAGCTAGTAAAAGATTAATATTATTACCTCTTACATCTGTTTTTAAACCCAAAATGATGCTAGAAGTGGCTGCGAAGCGTGAAATAGACATATCCATGATTATGACTCCTACTATGTGTGCTCTGCCTACATTATATTTGGGAACATAGGCGTGATTTTATGTATGTATGTATGTATTTTTAAACCCGAACTTGCGTCTAAAGTCACTACAAAACGCATGATCGTTTTTAATACATATACATACATATTCTCACGCCTGTATTGCCAAGAGGGGTAGGCAGAGCACATGAATTCCAAAATCCAGTGCCACGTTTAGCAATTTCAGGGTAACCGGATGGTTAAACGTTTTTAATTATGACCTTAATTTTGTGTACTCTGCCTCAATCTGCATATATCTGCATGATTAACTTAAATTGAATTGAATATTATACATACATCAGGCCTGTATTCCCGATTGGGGTAGGCAGAGCATATGAAACGCTACGCAGACAAAATTTTTTTAAGGTGACAGGTATTATAATAGTGACAGGCTGCTAGCCTATAGCCTACGATGTACCTTAACCTATTTCCTTAGTCGCCTCTTGCGACTTTCATAAAATAAATGGAGAGGTGTTATGCTAAACACTACACCATAGCCATACCAAAGCAATAAATGGGACAGGAAGCGGTTTTAGCCGGTAAGCCTCCGTCAGTACCTGGACCCTCCCTTCCCAGGTGTCCAAGAGGATTTTTCCGCTTCACGCCCTAAAAAGAGCACGGACCTGGCGACTGTGGACCCTGTAAGATGAGACGCTGCGATGGTCAAGGATAAAAGGATGTAATGGTCTAACCCTGACAAGTGTCACAGCTTCCCATTAACCTCTATAAAAAACACTACACTACACAGTGAATACTATACGTGTTCAGGCATTTCTTTTTTTTTTAAAAAGCCAAAAAAATGTGATAGGTTAGACAAAAACTCCGAGTATCACCCAAAAATGACCGAAAGTTTCTGCATCCCATCCCTACACAAAAAGAATTGTGATCTTATTTTTTTCATAAGAAAAAAGTATGTCAAAACCATTTACGAATAATACTCAAGTTGCTCGAGAAATTCCGTAATCTTCCAAAACAGTAGCTTGTTTTCATCTCAAAGTAGGCCAATGTAAAGGCCAAGTTTAGTGGCAAATTACCTAAATTATTCGAGTAGTAATAATAAAATATGCGTTAATAATACAATTACGACCACAGAACGTAATAACGACTATAAAGGTCAACTAAGAGAAATAATTGTAACGGCGAACAAAAAACAACAGTAAATAATATGACGCAAGTATGTACTAAAAATGTATGTAAGTATGTATTTCAATGTGCTCTGTTCACCCAAAAATAGTCAAAATGAGAACTGAAATGTTTTGTTATTGTTGAGTGACTGATTTCGATTCGGTTTTTAGGGTTACGTACTCAAAGAATAAAATGGGAACCCTAATACGAAGACTTTGCTGTCTGTCCGTCCGCCTATTTGCCACCAGGTTTTATCTCAAGAAATTTTAATTCAATAGACAGTTGAAAATAGATGTAAGTAACAAATATTCGAGGGAAGCGCGTAAACAATAAAGACGCGATATTTTTGCCCTAATTTAGATTGATATCATTACTCGTAATGGCAACAAGTAGGATTGGCATTCGATACATACATACATCACGCCGGTATACCCAAACAGGGTAGGCAGAGCCGTTCTTGTCCTAATTTTGCTCGACATTAATAAATCGTAGTAAGTATAGAGGTCGGCAATAATCTTGGCCAGTTTTTTTGTAGTGGGAGTAAGTTCACGCATCGCTTTAACCTGGACTGTTCGATAACGAGGACTATAAGCACTTATATTTACCTAGTCAATGGTACGGAACCCTTTGTGCGCGAGTCCACTCACACTTTGCTGATTTTTTATTTCAAATGCCCTTTCCTTGCGGTGGTTTCTAGCTAGATTTGAACAAAATCTGATCAGTAGTTTTATATTGATACATACATACATAAAATCACGCCTATGTTCCCAAATGGGGTAGGCAGAGCACACGAAACGTGAAATAGACATATCCATGATTATGACTATTTCACGCTTCGCAGCCACTTCTAGCATCATTTTGGGTTAAAAAAAAGATGTAAGAGGTAATATAATAGTGACAGGTTGCTAGCCTGTCGCCTAAAGAATACCTAAACCCATTTCCTTAGTCGCCTCTTACGACATCCACGGAAGAAATATTATTATATTGATGCTTGAAACTAAACTGTTGTGGTACTTCTACGTCTTTCCAAACAAATAATTTTAAACAAAAAAAAACCGACTTCAAATTAGCTATATCCTTAAAGGAAACTTGTTTATGTACATATTTACTAAAGATCAAGTAGGTATACGTAGCTCTCAGCAGATTCAAGGCTTTAGAAGGAATAGCTCTATGTGATTTAGAACCCTCTAAACTGTTAAGTAAACCCCACGATGAACGAGCATTAGCAGAAATGCAACACTTGAGAAGCAGCAGGCTTGGCTAATTACTGAAACTATAATTTCCAGTCTGGAAGTGCATTCAGTATTGAAAAAAAATATCCTTTAACTCCTAAAAATTAAGGAGTTGACCTTTCATCATCAGCTCAATCCTTTTTTTTACTGCCAAACGTAAATACTGGTGTAGCTTTGAAAAATGTACTAAAAACACTACCTGTGCCTATAAAATTTGAGGGTTGCCCTCGATTTCCCTCATATTCCATCATCAGGTCAAGATATGCTGACAATCGGACTACCTGGAAACTATACCCTTTCAGACAAAAAAAGAATTTTCCAAATCGGTCCAGGCGTCTTCGAGTAATCAGCGAATACACATAAAAATACTCTCCATTTCTTCCGTAGATGTCGCAAGAGGCGACTAAGGACATAGGTTAAATTAAATTTTAGGCGACAGGCTATGAGGCTAGCAACCCGTCACTATTATACCTGCTAACTCAAAACCTACAAAAAATGTGCTAGAAGTGGCCATGAAGCGTCACATAGACATGGTTTTGTCTATGTAGCGTTTTGTGTGCTCTGCCTACCCTATTTAAGAATACAGGCGTGATTGTATGTAGGTATGTAAGTATGTATGTAGGTATGTAAGTATGTATGTAGGTATGTAAGTATGTACAAATGTAAGTTCGGATTAAAATTCCCGATGCCCGTTGATTTTTTTTTTATTTTAAGGATAATTCAAAAACTACTAGTTAGATCTTGATGAAATTAAAATGGGACCAATGGGAAGCCATTTGCTATCGAACACAAAAAGAACCATCGAAATCGGTCCACCCGTTTAGAAGTTCTGAGGTAACATACATAAAAAAAAAATTAAAAAAAAAACATACAGCCGAATTGAATACCTCCTTTTTTGAAGTCGGTTAAAAAGAGCTCCATCCACTTAGTGTTGAGTAAAAACTTATTTTCTTCGCAGGAAACAAACCTCGCTATCCTTCACCAGATTTATAAATCCTAAGTGACACTTTCCATGTCAAGCAATTAGATTGCCAAACTGTCAAGACGACCCTGGGGACATGTTAATTTGTCGGCAACTGGTTAGGCTGATAAGAGATTACACGCGTGGTTTCATTAGGAATGTGGCTATAATTAATTTGGTTCATTAACTTCTCTGCCTCTCAAAGGTTGGCTGTAAGAGATCCCTTGAGGGATAAGTCCGCCTTTGTACTTCGCCATTTCATTTGTGTAAAATTTAGTTTTTTTTTGTATTTTGTGTTTTTTCCTTTTGTACAATAAAGTGTTTACTTACTTATTTACTTACTTACTTAAAAGTAGTTCCCTGTGACTTCGTCTGCATCTTTCGTCGTTTGAACTTTGATCCAGAAACGACCTTAAGGCCCAGCGCAGACGACAGACTTAATGTGCGATCGAGTCTGCGGCGTACAAAAAATCTGCGGGATTGTATGCATTGTGCGCCGGACTTTTTGCGCGTCGTGTGCGTTACTGCATATAATTCCATAGGTTCTATTTTCACAGACTAAAAAGTCCGTCACGGAAAAGTCTGTCGTCTGCGCGGGGCCTAAACTTCACAGGTTCTCAGAAAAAGGTGGCTAATAGTGAAATAAAACTGATACTCACGTCTTTATTTCAAGATTAGCTCGACACGTTTTGGGCCAATTTCGTCACTCATCATCTGAAACAACACGCCACTGCGGCGGATAGACACTGTAAGTTACTCCAGATGATGAGCCACGAATCGGCCCGAAACATGTCGAGCTAATCTCGATATGAAAACGTGAGTGGATCCGTTACATTACACCATGATCCATGAGTGAGTCCTTTTATGTTTTAAAACAGTGTTTCCCAACCTATGGTCCGTGGACCACTCATGGTCCGCGGAAGCCAAAACATGGTCCGCGAATCAATTTACATTTGGCGTCGTCTGCCGACACTCAATGATTGAATTTTATTGTAGCTACATTGCGGTCCCTGCCAAGAAGACCAATATTAAAGTGGTCCCTGACCAAGAAAAGGTTGGGAACCCCTGTTTTAAAAGGTCCAAAATTACTCGGTCAAAGTTTCGTCAACCCATTCACACCCTCCGTAATAATAGCAGCACGTACATAGACTTATATCGAAATAGATACCGCGAGTTCCTGCATTTTTAGGGTTCCGTACCCAAAGGGTAAAAACGGGACCCTATTACTGAGACTTCGCTGTCTGTCTGTCTGTCTGTCTGTCTGTCCGTCCGTCCGTCTGTCTGTCACCAGGCTGTATCTCACGAACCGTGAGAGCTAGAGAGTTGAAATTTTCAGAGATGATGTATTTCTGTTACCGCTATAACAACAAATACTAAAATTAACATAATTATATTAATTAAGGGGGGCTCCCATACAAAAAACGTGTTTTTTTTTGCTATTTTGGATCTATTTAAATAACTGTAAAAGGTAAATACTTGAAATGCTCACAGAATATTTAATGAAATATTTACTTTAAAAGAAATTAAATAAAATAAAATAAAATTAGTATTTAAGGGGGGCTCCCATGCAAAAAACGTGTTTTTTTTGCTAATTTGGATTTATTTAAATAACTGTAACAGGTAAATACTTGAAATGCTCATAGAATATTTAATTAAATATTTACTTTAAAAGGAAATAATTAAAATAAAATAAAATTAGTATTTAAGGGGGGCTCCCATACAAAGATTCTAATTTTTTGCAGTTTTTGGTACGGAACCCTTCGTGCGCGAGTCCGACTCGCACTTGGCCGGTTTTTATTATGAAAGCCAAGCTTGCCACTTTTTCTCTACCTACTGTAACGTCACATGAGCGCTTTAGTGATGGGAATCGACAGTCCGAGTGAAACCGATTCAAGGACGCCGCCTTATTCAAGTTGTCCTGTCTCTAGGCAGTTAAACCTCTAAATGGTACAAAACTAAATGAAATCGCGTCAAAGGAAGAGCATTGCCCTCCCTTTTGGCTCCCTTTTGGCACGCAAAGTACATACACTTGAGTCATCTGTTTCGATATAAATCTGTGAGCACGTAGTATAGTAACATTAAAAAAGAAATTACAATTCTATAACAATGCAACGTTTTCATGAATGATCCGGCGCGTACGCAACCGACCTTGGTTAGAACAAAGAGCAATAATTGACGAAGACATTAGAGCCTGTGAAATGTTGTAAAAGTCTTGTAAATATCACATTTTGACAGTTCCAAAGCGAGGCTGGCGCTTGCGCAAGTCGTTGTTTATCGTCGCAATGTCATTAACATCCGCCTACGTTGCTTTGGGGAAATTTTGGCAATTTATAGATACATACAAAAATATGATGAAGCTGCAACAGTACTTATAATATGTACATGTACATCACGCCTGTATTTCTGGAAATATTTTAAGGTTTCTCTTTGGCTACGCAGGGCTACACGTAATATTGCGTATTAAAAATGACTGTTTAATGTTTCGTAGCCACTTTTAGCACAATTTTTAGATTTAGCATAGATGAAAGAGGTGTAATAGTGACAGGTTGCTAGCCTGTCGCCTAAAGCATACTTTAATCCATTTCCTTAGTCGCCTCTTACGAAATCCATGGAAGAAATGGTGAGGTGTTATGCACGTTCAACACGCCTATATTTTCAAATGGGGTAGGCAGAGTACACGACGTTAGGTTTCGTAGCCACTCATAGCATAATTTTAGGCTTGAACACAGATGAAAGAAATATAATTATGACAGGTTGCTAGCCTATCACCTAAAAGCTTTTTTTTGTAAACCAACACTGTGCTAAGGCCGGCCACATACATTCGTAATTTTTCCGTTCGGAATCTCGAATCGGACTTTCCGAACGCAGTCAATCCATACAAAATCAATGGACCGCCACACACATTCGGAAAAATTCCGTTCGGAATTCCGAACGGAAAGCTTCCGAATGTGTGTGACGGTCCATAGATTTTGTATGGATTGATTGCGTCCGTATGTGGCCGGCCTAAAAGTGGATGCCAAACTTGCAAAAGTCAAGTTGTTTATATGAGATTTCATGTGCCTACGCTATTTGGTAAAGCGTGATGTGTAAGAAGTAGGTACATACGCAATGTAAGTCTTGCACTTTTAAAATAATTAGAAGTTAAAAACCAGGCCAAGTCCTAGAAATTGATTAAAATCCTTAATGACTGAGTGTAATTAACCGGCACCCGTGTGGTGCCGGGTTAGAATAGCACCTCCCCTTTCTTCCCGTGGGTGTCGTAAGAGTCGACTCTGGGAAAGGGTTGGTGTATTGTGGGCGATGGGCTAGCAACCTGTCACCACAATATCACGTTTGACCATCTGGTTACCCTGAATTTGCTAAACGTGGCACTGGATTTTTGAATTCATGTGCTCTGCCTACCCCTTTTGGGATTACAGGCGTGAGAATATGTATGTATGTATATGTAATTAATAAACAAGTAAAGTTCAAGATCTCTGCAACAATAATTTTTCAATTCCAAGTTCAAAGCATCATTACAATTGCATGTCCGTTTGTTTAATTATGATGAATGTTCTAAACAATACATTAACTTAACTTATGGAATAGTCGTTGTTGGTAGGCAGTGGAGGTAGAATTGGAATAAAAAGGCTGACGGGAGACGTGGGCTTAAAGCCTTCGTCAAATGTTGACATTGACCATTTTCTCAATTAAAACCTGATAAATAATGTCTAAAGATAAATAAAAATAAGTCCATATTTTCCTTGGTCAAATCATCACGCAGAAAAATGGTTGCACTGATTCTCAAAGAAAACTAAACACAGCTACGCAAATTCCTGAGAGAAACTGACATTTGCATCTCATTTCAAATGAAAATCCTGACATTATGTCTCCGTGATACAATTTTCAAGGTGACCCGTTTTCCGCATCGATTAAGAGCAAGAATTCTCACTTTTCGCTCCATAAAATATAAGTCAGCATTCCAGTAAAGGCAAATATTTACTGTTTTATTAACACGAGCTGATCGAATGATTTATTTCTTATTGGAAAGACGTAGAAGCTTGAGTATGTACCGAGTCATTAGTTTAGTTTTTTTTGTCTTGTCGCCAAGATAGATTGATGCTGAAATTGGTTGAGGTAGGATTTGAATCTATGCTCTTGGTAACCGTGTCATACTCTTCCTAAATGAAACCTTAATCCAACCAACCTAACGAATTCCACAAAGCATTGCTCCAAGTTGCTCTCTTACTCTTTTAATCTTAATTTACCTTTGAACTCTTTATTGTGAGGAACAGTTTCAATAACTACGTAATAATAAAACTATACATATTTATACTATAAAAAATTATCTTAAATTTACCTTTTGTTTAACCCGTGGAGCGCCCTACGCGCACAGGTGTGCGCGTAACGGTTTTTTCTTTCGCGCTTCCTACCCGCACACGTTTTTTTTGTTCGTTTTTCTTGTGAATAAAAGTGATCTTTATTCAGCGACGCAACTTTATGCGCAGACGTGTGCGCATAGGACGCCTGGAACCTAGAAAAATGTGCGAAAAAGCCGTAATATGGGGCGCTCGACGGGTTAAGTATATCCTGAATATTCTGCTTCTCTGGATTATTTGTTTCGCGATAATTTTGTCTCCAAAATGTAGATGAAAAGTTTAAATTAGAACAGTTTCAAGACAATGTAAGTAAGAAAGTAAACACTTCATAAAACAAAAAAGAGCATGAAATACAAATAAAATGATGAAGTAAAAAGGTGGAATTATCCCTTAACAGATCGCTTACAGCCAAACCTTGAGAGGAAGAGTCTTTAATTATTGAGACTGACACAAAGTGAGGCTACAATAACCATGGTGAAGTACGGTATACTGTTATACAAGCATGGACATGCAATCTCTCTATCGTACCTACTCATAATTTCGATTACACGAAGCTGACCTTCAAAAGAAAACATCAGAAGCCTAAAGCAGTCTAACGAGTCAGCAATCAGGTTAAAAGTCACAGCTTATCTAATTAATCGAAATGCTACCGCTTTGGATGCTGGTCACTTACCGATTATGAAATGCGATGGTAATCGTTTGAAACTATATCATGAACTTTAGACCTCTAAAAGAGGGTCATCGCATTTGGAACCCTGTCGAGACTATCCTTGGCATTATGAAGTAGGTTTCTGGCTGAAGTACAAATCGTTTTCTATTTTCTGAGAAATGAGAAAGGCAAACACGAAAAACAAATGAAAGACAAGATAAAAATGAAAGAGAAAAAGAAGAAAGGCGAGGGTTCGTAAGGAAATTTACAAGGGAAGTGTGTTCGAGTAAGACGATTAAGGGTGCCCTGGAAGAACGTATGTTGACCAGTTTGCCGATGTTCTGGATAGAGTATATCCTGTAACTAAAACCGAGGAGTATGTATGACTCAAGGTTGTTAAGGATTATGTATGTTATGTTATAAGTAAATAAAGACAGGATAACGATACAAAGCTGACGACCCAGCTTCTCGTTAAGATTTGTAAAGTACCCACTTTTCTCAAACTCGGAAAAAAACAAAAGTAGGAAAATTGTTTTTCAAAAACAATTGAAAATAATTAACTCAAACTCTAAAACAGTTGCTACAAGTGGATACAAATCGTGAAACAGATTTTGACTATTATAGCGATCTAACTACCCCGATTGGGAATACAAAGCGTGATGTATGTGACATTTCAATCACATCATCCTCACCTATCTCACCAGATACGTATGTAGCACTTCCGAACCAATTAATCATATCAAAATTTGAAAGTGTGAGAAAAGCGATTCCATAGACGAGACATTTACCACAAAACCCTTCAAACCGGAATTCTCGTGACTCATAAAACAGTTTGCAATAGCATCCGGTCCACATCCCGTGTCCTTCGGACTTTTACTGGCTAGAGCCCGTGAGATAAACGGTGTGTGAAGTAACTCGAGTAATAGAGGGTTTAATTGTAGGTCTAACCATGGCCAGGTTAAAAATCTAGATGACCTCATAAACCTGTTAGAAGTTGGCAAAATATCTGCTGAATTTCTTTGAATGTAAATTCGAAGAATTTTTTTTTGCCGACTTTCTTGAGATACCACTCACTCATTTAATGCTCTAGTGTCTACTGTATCATTTTTGACGATTTACTTTGGGATTAATTATTGAAATGTATGCCGTTAGTCTGTTGACTTTGTACAGAGATGGAAATTATCTAAGGTTACTGACGGCTGTTGTTTTACTAATTACTATCTTCAAAGACTTAGAACGTATAATCCTAAAACGTGTAGTGAAAACAGCTTTTAAATTATTAGTTCTGTTCGAGAATTATGGCATCACAAACACTTGAGTTAAGCGATTCGTCACTTCCGTTGAATTTTTATTATTTGCCGTATGGTGTTGAATTTAGAATACTCTCTCCATTTCTTCCGTGGTGATGGTGAGTGAGGAAATAGGTTAAGGTATATTTTAAATGACAGGCTAGTGTCCTGTCACTATTTTACTTTCCACTTAAAACCTAAAACAAGTGCTATAAGTGACTGCGAAACTTGAGGTTTTGCCTATAACTACGTAGCGTTTTGTGTGCCTTACCTTCCCTATTTGGGAATACAGGCACATTGTACACTTATGCCACTACTGTACACCATTCTGGACAGCTGCATTCAAATATTGTTCAGAATCGCTTCAAAAACGGTACACGTCATAAGTGTCATAATACTTACTTTTTGTAACGAGTTTAAACATAATTATTATAGTTAATAGCTCTAGAAGCCTACCAACACCTAACGTTGCAACAGGCAATGTCACCATTTCGCAACCTTATGGCATTTTAAGTCGTTTCCTCGGAACTGTTGGGGTTCCGCCGTTGCCTAACGCTGACCATTACTGTCACGCACTTGGTTCTACGGTGGTCCAGCGGTTTGACATGTGGCCTATCATGCAAAGGATCACGGGGTCGAATCCTTATGCTGCCACTTTTTTTTGGACTAGAAGTTTTAATTTACCAGGAATAAACGCACCAAGCTACAAGGTAAAGTAAGAGCTGGTATAAAACCAGCAAAAATTGAAAAGTTTTCGGTATATTCCGTACTACCATTGTAAGTTGAATTACACGACTAAAAAGTGTTGCTTAGAAATTGTATGAAAATCGCACAAGTGGTTTTACTTTCAGATTTTTTTAACTCACTGTTAGCTTCAAATCTTAAACATGGAACGATAAAAGTTCACCTTGTTTACTTTTTGTACTCATCGGTTTTTTTTTACTAGCTTCTCAAAGTTTCATCGCTATTAGTGGCTGAATCAGCCCTTTGACTGCGTCTCCAATAAAAAATATATCCTAGGTAGGTTGGCGGAATGTGAAGATTACGAATTTATTTATTTATTGCATCTTATTTTTGTAACTTTCTACATTTTTCACGGAATCTTTAACTTTAGTCGCGTCTACTGACTCATTAATACTTGGCATCTCGACTCTTATAGACTAATTATCTGCACTTGCATCAAAATTAACTATTACAACAAACGCATAAACTAAAATCCATTGCACAAGACCTATGATCTAGCTCTCAGCCACTACCGCATGTCAATGCCGTCCTATATCGTGCTACGCCAAACTGTCCATAGTTAACGTAAGATATTCCACAACATTACCGGAATGTGTTTTAGTGTTTCTTCACAGCCTTAGGTAGTTATTACTATCGCATACCTCTGTCGCAAACTCTCATCAACCAACGTATCTGACATATTAAGGACTAGTCTCTGACACTAGGATTGTCACTTCGCCGTTTTGTTTCGCATTGCTTCGCAATTTTCACCGTAAAATTACTAACATATAATCATTTTCCCTCTATTTATCCTTTTTGTAAGAGGCGAATAAGGAAATAAGTTAAGGTTTTAGGCAACAAGCTAGCAACTTGACGCTGTATTGCACGTCTTAATTTAACCCTTAACCACCTACGTCCAATTTCTGTAAAATAACAACCTACGTGCGGTCCTAGAGACCGCTCGTGAATAATCATCTCAAATTCGGGATCTGTAATATCAAGATAGCATTTCAACGAGTAAAATACTCGTTTACGCTTTAGACTTTTATTTTAGAACTTCAAATAACATAAACTATAATAAAATCTTGAGATATGGCATAATCTTTCAAGACTGGTAGATTAAACACAAAAATCGGCTCTGATTACATTAAAAGACCTGATAGATATAGGAATTCAAAAAATCAACCTTTTTTATTCATTTCTATAAAATAAGGAGTTCAACTACAAAATTAAATAAAAAAATAGAGCACTTATCGTCAAATTCTACAAAATTGCAATTCCCAAAGATCCACAATTTTTCAAGGCAGTTGCAGCATATTTTTTACAACATACCCCACTGAATCGGTTCCACGTCACTACAATCTTCGTCTGACATATTTTTGTCATCTGATACCTCCTGTAGCAACCATTTTTCTACATGTTTCACAAAAATAAACAAAATTATGTGGGTGAAAAAAATGACATAATCACCTACGAGCGGTCTCCGAGACGTCTCCGAGACTGTTAAAAAATACAGTTACCACCTACATGCGGTCTCACAGACCGCCGATGATGTTTTTCAACTCACCAAATCAAAATGAGCATACGTCTGAACGAGTCGACGGCACGGCTGGTACTGCGGGAGGGGCCAGCAAAGGTACAAGGACACAGACGCGTTTGCGACATACTCGCGTTTAGTTATTGACAATTTTGAGTAATCTATTGTCTGTGAGACCGCACGTAGGTGGTTAAGGGTTAAAACCTAAAATTATGCAACCAGGCTACAAAACTTGAAATATTATTGGATTTGAATATGTAAGGTGTCATGTGTTCTACCAACCCCATTTGAGATGGATATACGTAGTTATAATATTTTCTCAAAAAATAATCAAATCAAACCTTTAAAGTTACAATTGGCGTTTGAACAAAATGAACGTGATTGCAAAAAAGGAATCTCAGGAATTTATTCTCTGTTAATCAATGCTCAATCATGGTTTAAATGAACCACTACCTACAAAATACCATAGTTGTCGTAAATAAATGTTTTGATTTGATTTGATGCACTGACCTTTAGTTAAAACAAATGTTTACCTAAAAAACCATCACAAACCCATTCAACATTCTTAAACAAAGATAACCGCTGTATTCCCATCAATTTCAAATGTCGAAGTAATTGTGAATTCTTGTAAGATCATTGTCAAATATTTTACGAAAACTGGACCATTTTATATTCTGGTTTATTTAATATTCTAATTATCATTCAGAACTATGTTATCATCAAAGGCTATCTCCATCAATATTTATATAGTTCTGATGATAACTCGATTTAGAAATTACTCCATAAATTGACGAGAAAGAGTTTCAAGGCAAACGTCTCGCATTTTAATGACTTTTGTTTTCAAAATCTAACCTTGCCCGATGATTTTGTCAGAATCATTAATTAGTTCAGATGATTTGTTGCAAAACAGTTTTGATGTTACAATGATATTAATGATTGTGGTTGGTTAGATTTTGGCATCATTAAAAACGAGGCAACCAAAGTTTAATTTTCAATTAGAGTTGATTGATATTGTTTACTTGGTTTTGTTTCTGATGAACTTTGGTATTTTTAATCAGATTTATGTATTCTATTTCCAACAAGTAAACTAAATAATAATTAACTGTCGTTTAGAACATGTTGAGAGTCATTTTTCATTATACAGTTCTAGAATTGAGTCGGTAAACTTCAAACTCATATAAATCCACTCTAATCACTTGAGAGATAATTGAGAAAAAGTGATAATTCGGTGATTTCAAAGGCATATTATTGCTAAAGCAGTAAAGAAAGCGGACTTGTTCGACAAATTCAGTTTTAAAACCATCTAAATTAGTCTATTATTTTTATTTTAACAATTGCATACTAAGGAAATAAAAATTCAAGTCAATATTTGCCTTATTGCGTACATACATAACGCCTGTGTTTCAAAATGAGGTAGGCGTAGGTAGAGCACACAACACGATACACAGACAAACCGTGACCGTTTCACGTTTCGTAGCTACTTTTAGTGTAATTGTACAGTGGGATGTTGCTAACCTATCGCCTAAACATAAACTGTATTTTCATTATTCCCCTCTTACGACGTCCACGGGAGAAATGGAGAGGTTTTAATAACCTACTTTTGGACCAGATTGTGTCCAAACACGCAAATGAGAAACATCAGTTACATCAGTTCTCTTGCGAATCACCAGTCTCATTACAACCGTTACAACATTACAAATAAGGTCCATAAATTGTATGAGTCTACGTTTACGCGTCCACCGGTTACAGATGTCTCAATCATAGCACAAGGCTCGAGACGAGTCGCGCGCGAGATAGACTATACTGCTCAAAGGTTGGCTGGCAGAGATCCCTTTTGGGATAGGTCCGCCTTTGAACTTTGTACTTTTTAGGGTTCCGTAGCCAAATGACTCGACTCGCGTTTTGCGGTGATAAAGAGGCTGGAGTCAGGTTGGGATTAAATCGAAATTACTTATAGCCCAGTCAATGTATGGCTCTTAAGGAATGTAGCGTCCGCGTGCGGGTAACTAAACGATTTCTTCTGAAAATTGTTTCGAGTGCTTAGGGACTCTAAGAACATACTAAAAGTCCTAAGACGGCACCTTCTATGGTTGAAACTTTTAGGTACCTACTTAAAAAAAGGTAAACAAACAAAGCTAACCCGACAAAGTCAAAAATCACGTAAGGTATGTGTTGCTACATTAAATACGACACTTTCTATTTTAGTCGCATTACACTCACCTTGTAGCAACACATACCTTAGGTGATTTTTAACTTTGTCGGGTCTGTTTATCTTTTTTAAGTACCTAAAATCTCAACCATAGGAGGTGAGCCGGAGTGGGGAGCTTGTAGCTCGAAATCTGTTAGAAAAGGGAAAAGTGGATAGAATGAATTGAGTAGAACATTTTAAAGCTTTCATTTTGTATCAAAACACTTTCGTCACGTCCGTCTAGATCTTCCTCTCTAAACGCACCCATCCACAATGGTATAAACCTTCTTTCATCTATCCTCTCTATTTTTTCCACCCTGGTCCTAAAACACAGGGTATCCCATAAGTGACACATCACAGTGACACTGGAGGTAGGTCAGCCAAAGAGGGGTCAAACCAGCCTAACATGACCCTAGTAAAAGGTGCATGGCTTCCGAGCTATTAGTTCGATTTTTAATGAATTTTCCCTTTTTTGATATTGTCAGTGGCAGAATTCTGTTGGAAATCTCTCGAAGCTTGGCAATTATAATAGTGACAGGTTCCCGGACAGTTTGAGGTGGTGGTGGCCAGTCACCTAAAATTTACAATTTTCCTTAGTAGCTTCTTTGACATCCAAGGAAGAAACGCAGTAGTTACTCAAAGCCCGAAACCACCGGTTTTAAAGTCCACCTGAATTAAAACTAGTGATTAATAACTAATCGAATGTTATATGACCAATCATCTCAGGCCAAGGCCTGGTTGGCGGAAGACCGGCGCGCACGCAGTTTTGCAAAGCGTCTCCACCATTACAGATTCGGTTTGGCAACTGTGTGCTAATTTTGGACATTATGCTAACAAGTTTGCAATTTTATTGACTTAATTTCAAATTCTAGCTGCTGTTTATCATTAAATTGGTTATCCTTACTAATATTATAAGTCAGAAAGTGAGTTTGTTTGTTTGTTTGTTTGTTCCGCTTTCACGCCGTAACTACAGAACCGATTGCTTTGAAATTTTGCAGACATAAAGATAGAAGTCCGGATTAAATAATGAAGTACTTTTTATCCCGGAAAAAAATGTTTTTTCAGAGGGAAAACAAAAATATAGTTTGCTTGATAGATCGATATCAATCGATGATAGATCGATATCGATCGATAGATGATAGATCGATGGCGCTGTGTGTCGTTTGAAACGAGAAGTTTTCTTATAGTTTTGCTTTATACCGCAATATAACCGAGTTCCACGCAGGCGAAGCCGCGGGCGGAAAGTTAGTATGTTATATTTGTCAATCAATTAGGTATTAAAATTAAAATTTTCTATGTGGTGTCAGGATAGAATAAAACTTTTCCATTTCTTGCGTGGATATCGTAAAAGGCGACTAGTGTAATAGATTTAGGTATGCGTTAGACAAAAGGCTAACAACCTGTCACTATCATACTACTTCCATCTGATTTCAAACCTAAAATGAAGTGCGAAATCGTTATCATCTTGGTTTTGTATATGTCACGTTGTTGTGTGCTCTGCGTATCCCATTTGGGAACATAGGCGTGATTGTATGTATGTATGTATACTGTAATTTAAGTATACATTTTTTGAAACCGTGTGGTGTCGGGATAGAATAACACCTCTCCATTTCTTCTGTGGATGTCGTAAGAGGCGACTAAGGACAAAGGTTAAGGTATAATTTTAGGTGACAGGCTAGCAACCTGTCACTATTGTACCTGCCACCTTAAAACCTAAAAAACAAGTAGCTACAAAACGTGCAATAGTCATCGCATTGTCCATGTAGCGGTTTGTGTGCTTATCCCATTTGGAAATATGTATTCCCATGTATATGTGCGTATTGCGTATTGCGTGGAGTATGTTTTTATAGAGAGAGGATGGATGAAAGAAGATGACTAAACAAATTTATACGGGGAATGTGGATGGGTGCAGTGGGAGGGGAAGACCTAGACGGATGTTCCGTGACCAAATCGCGGACGTTTTAGAAACAGGTCAGGTCAAGAGTACCCGAAACCGACGAGCATGTATGAGGAGATTAATGAATGTAGATGAAACAAAAGAGGTATGTCAGAATCTTAGCGATTGGAACAAAGTAATCTCTGCCTACCCCTGTGAGGAAGAGGCGTGACGGTACGTATGTATGTTTTTATGTATGTGTGATGTATGTATTTTTTGAAAACGACTGTAACGCGGTTAACTATGGCGAACCACAGTAGTGGCACAGGAGAGAGGCGCGACGCCCTTCAAACGGGTCCGGCTGTGAGTTCCGGTAGCCGCGCGCGCACGCCGCGGGTGGATGCGGCATTCGATTGTTTATTACATGTATACATACACCTATGTTCTCAGGGGTAGGTTGAGCATTCGATACATTACATAGTCGAAATCATGACCATTTTTCGTTTTATAGACACTTTTAGCATAGTTCTAGGTTTAAGAAATAAATTAAAGTAAAATATGTTACTGACATTTTGCTACCCTAAGCTGTCACATAAAATACTATAAATAAATTTTCTTATTAAATCCATCAAAGAAATGGAGAAGTGTTATTCTAAACCCGACATCACACAAATATAAAAACACAACATTGAAAAACAACACGTCTGTAATAAAAAATGGAATAGACAGAGAGAGCACATAAAATTTTACACAGACCAAACCATGACTGTTTTTTAAACTGTTTCCACGTTTTACAGCCACTTTCAGGGAATTCTTACGTTTATAATCCTTACTAATATTATAAATCGAAAAGCGAGTTTGTTTGTTTGTTTGTTTGTTCCGCTTTCACGCCGTAACTACTGAACTGATTGCTTTGAAAATTTGTAAACGTAAAGATAGAAGTCCGGATTAAATAATAGGATACTTTTTATCCCGAAAAAAATTGATGTTCCCGAGGGAATGTTCGCTTTATACCGCGATATAACCGAATTCCACGCGGGCGAAGCCGCGGGCGGAAAGTTAGTTACAGATAAGAGACAAGAGAATTGCAAAGTTCAGTTGCAAAAACTTTCCATTTTCTCTCTGAAAACTTTGGTCCCTGGGCAAAACATTTGCCTGGAGAGAGTTTATCCCCACATTATAATAAGTGAACACTTTATTGCACAAAAAGAAACAAAAGACGGTGAAATACAACGGCGGACTTACGAAGAGATAGAGAAGAAACTTAACTATTGAAATCGACAAAAAGTATAATGCAAAACATAATTTGTATTTACCACATCCACAACTTATACATCAACGCGCACAAAGTATGACATAGCAATGTTGCATTAAACAGGAGATAATTAAAACTTCATTTCGCACCGATATACGTACCATAGATTATCGTGATACTGTCGAGATAAAATATAGTATGACGAAATTTCCTCTGCAAATGGGTCAGGGTTGGCACTAAGAACGGAAATTGGACTAATGACATCCTTGTTCTATGCGAACCGGGCCGCGAAATATATCGATAAAAAATACCGGTATTTTGCGTCTTATTTTTAGAACAACACTATAAATTGAGCTTGAGTGGCAAGGCAAATGTTTTGCTGATAATGTGTCGATTGTCAACATTGTTTGGGGTATTAAATTATTAAACTAGCAAGCTACCTACAAATGCAGGTATAGTAGTAAGTAGCATATATTAGTTCACCGGTTCTGTAGTAACCTATTGTACGCATCTTGTATATGACTTAAGCCCGTCACACACTAAGCGGATATGGTATGATAATCTGTTACTGAACAGATATCTGTCAATATCGCTCCCTATACAATTCAATGAGCTAACACACACAGCGCAGATTTACCGTCAAGCATCCTGTTCACACCGACAAATGGAAAAATACCATTTATACGCAGATAAAATATTATCGTATATGCGTAGTCTGTGACGGGTTTTAGTAGGTATCGGTTCTTCGTAGTCATACACCCTTGACAGAGGGTGTCATGTTGAACTTGTTGAAGTCGATGCTTGCGACACAGCAGCTCTAGCGACCCGCCGCCACGCGTCTCTGTTTCTGGTGGAGTAGAACAATCGTTGATCGAATTCGCTGTGATGGACTTACAGAGATTTGTCCATCGGGTCGGGGACCGGCCACGAGATCTTTTGCCCTCAACTTCCTTACACCACCAAACTTCTATGGAGCCCTAGTAGTTGTAAGGTATCGCTTAAAGACCGTAAATATATTTTTGATTCGATGCGGGCAGTTTGGGGTAATCATATTATGGTCAATCTCTGGCCTGCTACATAAAGAAAAAAAAAAGAAAAATTACTTTAAACCAGTCAATAAAACCAGGAACTTTCATTTACCTACCCGCTTTGTTATGACCAACTCATAGTCAGGACTGTAAATGTCAAATGTCAATGCACTGTAATGCCAATGCTATATGTCAAGGATCGGAACAGACACGCCTGCAAATGTCACTAAATGCTATTAAATCGGTATTATTGACGTAATTATCAAACTGGAGATAATACCTGCCCTTTTATGTCAAAGAATTTTCGTTTCATAGAAAATTGTCACGTAGATCGTTTCGCAGAATTTCTCGTCACGCCTCTTTTCTACAGAGGTAACCAGGTACTTTATCGCACTTGCCATTTTCACAATCCCGGCATTCCTCTTTTCCGATTGACTTTCTGTCGTAGTAGTTTAAATCTTATTTTATTCTTATTTGTAAAACGAAAAAAAAAAAAACTATCACTGTAATGTAATTGAGAACATGATGCAAGTATAAAACAGTTTGCTCTTTAATAAATTAAAGTGGATTAACGAAAACCGGTCCTATGAGCGTTCTTTTGTTTTCATAATATGGACTTGTTAAATGTAAGGAAATAAGTTAAATTTATTGTTCGTGTCTGTGTTATAATGTAACATGATTAAGACCTAAATACTAGTTTCACCTACTAACCATACCTATACCTCACGCCTGTAAATGGGGCAGAAAAAGACATAACTTTTAGCACAATGAAAAACATTCGATGAAAAAAATATTGATAAATTGTTATACTATCATAAATTAACTTACATATCTCGTATGACCATAACAAGAAAATTACTTTATTATTCTTGAACTAAAATTACTTATTTTTAGTTTACTGTATTTTCTTTAAATTTTATTTACCATTAACAAATACTTTAAATTGTAAAATTGTATGTTAACTCTAACAATACGTGGTATGTTACTAATTAATTTTTATTTGCTTTGGCATACAAAACTATTTCATACAACTAAGTTTGCCAACTTGCACTGCGCCTCATTTCACTTAGTTACGAAAACTAAATCGCTGTATTGTATACAGAACCCACGGTCGTGAGAATCCGGCCCTTAAACAGCTTACTGTAACATTACCATGGATTTACACTGACCGTTCTCACTACCTACCACGTAAACCAGTGTTGAACGACCTTTTTCATCGTGCTACTTAGTAGGTCAAAAATGCGACCCCCTTACTTTCCAGTACTTCGGTTTAGGGGCAGCGCAGACGACAGACTTTTGTGCGATCGAGTCTGCGGCGCAATAAAAACTCTGAATGGCGCGCAGAGTTTCCATGCAGAGTTTTTATTGCACCGCAGACTCGATCGCACAAAAGTCTGTCGTCTGCGGCTGCCCCTTAAAATTAAAAAATGTATGCTGTGTGGTGTCGGTATAGAATAACACCTTTCTGTTTCTTCTACGAATGTCGTAAGAGGCAACTAAGGGAATAGGTTTAGGTATGCTTTAGGCGACAATGTAGCAACCTGCTACTATTATTATGGTTTTTTCATTTGTTTTAAACCTAAAATTATGCTAGAAGTGGTTTCGAAGCGTGAAATGGTAATGGTTTTGTCTATGTAATGCTTCGAATGCTCTGCCTGCCCCATTTGGGAATATGGGCGTGATTGTATGTATTTGAAACAACAATGCATAGTCGTTGACTTTTTTTTTTTTACTTTATTGTGAATCCCCTTTCAGAGGTGTTCCGAGGTGTTCTGACGCCCTAAGGGCTTGCAACCCCCTTGCAGTGGTGTAACAACCCCCAATGGTTATTTGTGGAAGTAAAATTCTGCGAACGAATCGTTTACGCCGTTATTAGTGATTACGGTTGCTGTAAACCATGGTAATGGTTACAGGAGTTATGTAACCTGGCAGTTTGACCTGCTACGTTACACCATAAGTACTGTAGTAACTTCATTGTTGTACTAACCGTTGCCCGCCACTCCGTTTGCGTAGAATTTGGTTATTGCTAAACTTGGAATAACTTTTCGGTGAAAGCAATTTCTTTGTAATATTTTTTCTTGGAATGTCGAGACTAAAACAAAATATCTGTATTCCGCAATTTATCGAAATTTTGCGATTGAAAGATAATTGAAGGAGGACAGAAAGTTTCTATCATTATTTATATTATAATACTAGAGTCTGGCTAATGCAAGTTGAGACTAGAATATGGCG
>BHDV01034142.1:0-13928 GCA_005406045.1 Adoxophyes honmai | reverse complement strand
AAAAAAATGAGTTTCAACTTTATGGTTAAAGTGTTATGACAATCGATTTTATGACAATGGTTTGTATGCGACTAGAATAGCACCCGGCTGAAATAATGTGACGCTAGTAGGGTAAGTAGGGCGACATCATAAATTAATAGTAATAGTGCTAGTTTGCAAGCCTATGGTACCTATGCGGTTCCGATCCTTCCTCCAGTGGCCGCACGTTGCAGTTCCCTTCTATCAGAGACTAAGGTCTCACGAGGAAGGGAGGGAAGAGCAACGCCTAGACCGTTACACCCTGAGCAACAACAGTTTACCTATTCATTTGTGGATAAGTAAATGTCGGCTAATATTCGAGGGGATGGGATGGTCGGCTGATTTACGGCGGTGAGGCTGAGGTGACGCTGGCTTGCTAGCCCTTTTCAGGGCTTGCAGTGTGGTAGGCTAACCAGAACCGAGTACTGTCTTCGAGTGAGAAAGGGGAGGGTGATCATGGGTGAGTGATTGTGCAAGCCTGATACTAGAGTGACGCGAGTCGATTGGGTTGTAGTCGCTGGAGTATGGGTGAGCTGCTTTGTTACCTCTCTGCTTTTAGAGAGGAGACGACGGAGAGCCCATGCTCGGTGTCATGGCGGCTGTACACACTCGTCGAGACACCCCGAGACAGGCCGAGCGCGGGTGTGTACAGGGCGCTCTCGTCTCGTCTCGCTCTCTCGTTCTCATATCGGTCGCTCTCGGCGGCGTGTCGAGAGGCTCTCGGCGAGAGGCTCTCGACGAGTGTGTACAGCCGCCATCACCAGGGAGGGAGGGCGAGGTATCTCGAACCCGTATTGCACGGTGCTACCATGGAGGAACCTTATTCCGGGGCAGCTAGTGAGGGGATCAGACGTGACCATAAGGGTTCCCGGACCACACAAGTAGCCATGAAGAAGTTTGTGAGGTATTTAGAGGGTATGCACATCTGTGGGAGAGCCCTTCATACCTCCCTGCATAGAGGATGCATCAGACGCATTTTCCTCACGTACAAAAAAAAGCTAAATCTAAAGCAAACCGTAACCTATTTTCCTTAGTCGCTTTAAGCACTTACCTTAAAAGGTAGACGATGGATCTTTTAACTAATTTAATTAGCAAGTCTCAACTTTGTTCGAATGCGGTAGGTACCTTTTTGCTTGAAAACTATCTAGAACTTAACTAAGATGGGTCTTGCTTGGATTTATTCAACTTGGCCTTAATTAAGAACTCAGTTTCCTATTATCAGAATTAAGAAACTTTATCCTAGGTGCTAATAGTTTGGATGAGAAGCGACTAGCGGAAAGAGATTTGATTATACCTTATCGGTTTAGGTAGTTAAAACAATATAAACAATCTTGACATGTCTTTTTGTTGAAATACACAGTCTAAAAATGAAAATCGTTACACTATACAATTCAATTATGAAACTACTTAAATGATTTTTTCATACCTAAATTGTAAAATGTAAAAATTTCGATTTATAAAGTGTACGTTTAAATAAAAAGACACGTCAAGATTGTTTACCTACATTGTTTTAACTACCTAAACCGATAAGGTATAAGAACCATCAATATCTGAGCGCCTTGAACACGAACATTAGAAAAAAGTTTTCACATAGATTCAAAAACATCACATCTGGGGTTCTCAAACGGAGTAGGCCAAGGTACACAAAACATTACATAGGCAAACACGTATCTCATGCTTTTCCTTACCACATTTAGCAAACATTTAAGTTGAAAGTTAGATGAAACGTTGAAAATTGTTCGGATAACTCACGTTAATAAAATCGAGTTTAGCTCGACATGTTTCGGACTAATTCGTAGCCCATCATCTAGGAGCCGCGGCTCATGTCGAGCTAAACTTGATTTTATTAACGTGAGTTATCCGAACAATTTTCAACATGAGCGAGTCTCACGGTAGTTTAATGATTAATGTTAGATGAAACGATTTAATAGTGTCAATTTTCTAGCTTGTCATCTAAAGCATAATTATTATCGTATAGCTTTATTTTCTTACTTGCTTCTTACGACATTCGCGCAAGAAATGCAAAATCTAAACATGTCTAAACTCAACACCGCATGGGTTTTTTTAATAGTTACGATATTTTGTCGTCCCTGATAAGTTATTTTAAATTCAAAGTAGGTACCTACCTACTCGTCAGTACCTCAGTACATCTCTGGATGTATCTAGGGTAGGTACTTATTTAGTTTTCTGTTTCTCTGTTGCTAAGTCTTTGAACTCTTAAGAGTCAATGTATCTCTCTAGCGCTGAAAATAACATGGTTCCATCGAAGTTGCCACATATTAATATGTAAACGATGTGTAACACAAACCAACAAACGAATTTCCCAAATACGTATGTATTATGAAGTCTCCTTGGGCCGTTGTTAGATCAGCAATTATCAGGTCCGAAATCGAGATTAATGAGCCAAGCTAAGAAAGAGTACTTACCTACGGGTGCCGACGAAAAGTCAATTAAAAACTTCCATCGCCCCAGGTGATTAAGTCGAGTTAATTAGGAGTTTGAGCGGATTTTCCCGCTCTCAAGAAGTTGGCTGACGTTTTGATTTTTTTTGTTGATCGGCAGGTTTTGGGGTCGCTGGAATCCGTGTCAAAGTTAAATCTAAAGCGGTTACCACACGGTGCTCAACCACTGAGTATAATGCGCAGTTTTTTTTTAATTTGAAATTAATACTGGCTGCAAACAACATTGTGCCACTATGGTAAATAAACAAATAAATAAATATCACTGGACAATTCTTACACCAATCACCTAGTCCCAAAGTAGGCAATTTAATGCCTGTGATATGGGTACTAGACAACGGATAAACTTACTTATATATAGATAAACATCCAAGACTCGAAAGCAAACATTCGTATTCATCATACAAACATCTGCCCCGACCGGGGATCGAACCCGGGACCTTAAGCTTCACAGTCAGGTTCTCTAACCGCTGGGCTATCCGGCCGTCATGGTGACAGTGTGCTGAAGGGTGAAAAAATATGAAGATGTATTATTAAATAATATTACTAACACACACATACTGTATACACCTGTAACTTTAGACAAAATAAAATAATACGTTTTAAAAAAGAGAGTGACACCTTTACTCAGCAGTAGCTAAGATACTTTTAATAGTTAAAAAAAATAGGTTAAGTAGTACAAAGCCTGTTAAACTGTCTAACATAATTCTGTTCCGAATTCTAACATGTCTGCTCAGTAGTTTTTGACTTGTAAATCGAATGCAAACTTCAGTTAATAGTTTAGCTACATAGTTCAGAACTCCAGTTTTGCACATTTGCCGAATATCCGATGGAGCACTATTGAGCAGTTATTGCGGCTTGAGCTCAGTCGTACCCGTAGGACCCCTACCATTGGTTTAACTACCTACCTACTTAAATGACAGAGAAGGGTAGTAAATAGAGTCTTAAATTGACTTGAAAATACTTAATTCATTTTAGGCCCGAAAATAGGTTAGGTACACTAAGTTAAGGCACGCGTTAAATTCGGGCTAACAAAGAAGAGATTTCGGAATTATTAGTAGGAAGCGCCCGCATATAGTAGATTTTTTCCTACTTTCTCGACACTTATCGTCATATTTTGGAAAATTCAAACAAAATCTTTATAAATTGTAGCCTATGTGCTATTCTGATGTATAAGCTACATTACTGGAAAGTTTCATTAAAATCCATTTAGTAGTTTTTGCGTGAAGGAGTAACAAACATCCATCCATACATCCATACATCCATCCATCCATACATCCATCCATACTCACAAACTTTCACGTTTATAATATTTATTAGATTAGATTAGATTAGATAACACCAAGTAAGTCGATTAATAGGCAAAATGACTAAAATAAAATAAAACAAAAAAGTACAAGGATACAACGCTTAAAGTTTACAGTGACGTCACTATTACAAATTAAAAAACGTATATACACCATACATTTTAACAAAGCAAGCAAATGAATTAAACAAACCAACCGACTTGTAAGCACGAACTGATTCCAAACCAAACCAATCCCGAATTCCCGCTAAAACTGACAGTTACATTTTTTCCGTAAAGAAGTGTGGCATAAGAATTGAAGCACATTCAGCCAACAAAAAACTCTTCTTCTTTCTGTTCTCTAGTTTGGGAAATAATGGTACGGCCAGTATTCGGCCTTGCATTACAAGACAGGGCCTCGTTAGCCGGGCAAATAGTTCGGGTCCAACTTTATAATGAGCGGTCACTCACATATTAATAACGTTTGAATTGCTCTCCCCACGTTTTTGGCTTAATTGGAATGTTTGTAACGAGATTAAACTTGTTTTACGGTGGATTTAACCCCGATGTGACACAGTGGGTTAATGAGAAACTTTTGCCGTCGAAATGTCACTAGATAGTCTCTAGTTTGTGTGTTAACTTTTATGTTCATGTGGGAATCAGGTGGGAACTGTGGGTATTGTGTTCTATATAATTTCGTGTGTACAGACCTTTAGAGGGTGTCATTAAAAACCTATTACATTTCAAGGCGAATATTGGTATCGAATAGTGAGAGGTAACAAACGCTTATATTTTTTTATTAATCAGAACATTCCACAACAGTAAAAAAAGCTTAGGAACTGTAAAAAAATGTGACCAATATTTACAATCGAATGCCACTGTTGTTCATGATTAGGTAGGTAAATTCCTAGAAATCTTAGATCAAGTTCTAGAAAACCAAGGAATAAACATCAAAAGAAACTCTTTCAATGTCAAGGCTTTTATCCTTATTAGCCGACAGACGACTTGCCCTAAACTTTGTATAGGATCATCCGAAAATATGGAATATAATCCTTTTGTGTACAACCAAGCAAAAAACGGCGCGTGTCACACACAATGCTATCTCAGCATTAATCTCAAGAATCACATCCGAAATGAAATATGACAAAAATCCGTAACAACACTGTCCCACTTGAGATATTGCGCTCAATTTATGAATCTCCATAAGATATTCTGAATAAGAAGAATAAATCGCAGCCATAAGTCATGAGGCGAAGTGGAGAGAATTACAGCGTGCGTCAGTGTGAGCTCGGTCCTACAGGTTGAAAGTTGTATTTTTTATCTAAATCCAAGTCATGTGCCTACTATTTCAGACGAAAATGATAAGCAAATGGGCCTACATTCAGAAACCTGTATCATCACATCAGTAGAGATATCGATGTTATCCAATTCATTCCAATTTTGAACATCTTAATGCAGATGATGGTTTAAAAAAGAAAAACAATATTTCAATTTTGGAACACGTGGTTCGTTCGGGCGACCCGAACTTGTGATGTATCCTCTATGTGTGATGCCGATGTGCAATTGTTTGACGAATACCGTATTGCGGCCATTTTAGCTGTTCTTTGTCGTGTAAATGTTACTTTATTTTTCAAAATTATAACTTGGACCTAGACGAAGTTTTGCATGCGATTACATAATTAGGCATTAAACACTCGTGATTCTTAAAGAAATCAACCCTTCGGGTTCAATAAGACAGCTCTCGTATATTAAAAATGTTTTTAATGTGCCTAGCCTTTCGCGAATGTAAAAAACATGCATCTGTTAGCGATCCAGATGCTACTCGAGGTCCTGCGAAATACTACAGCGAACTATTAATTAAAGTTGCATTAATATCGTCTCCATCTATCCAAGTACTTGAACGTGTGACGGCATATAACTCAATAAGATTCGAAGCACAAAGTGATATTGAAACTGTCTCAGACGCTAGATACAAGTCTATTCGATGCAGAGACAAGGCAAGTTGAAGACTGTCTGATAAGTTACCTGAAATTAGCAACTAAGCTAGAATCGGTAACTTTGCATTCGGCAAACTTCATCCACATATTCAGAATCCGTTTTAGAAGCTGCCTAGAAACTTATCAATTATCTTTGCATTATTGTTATGATAAGTTTGAAGTCATCATTGAGTTATAATTTTAAACAAAAAAAAACCGACTTCAAATTAGCAATATTTTGAAAGTAGGTACTTATTCTGTTTACTGAATGTAAAATCTTGACTTCATCAACAAATTACCGAAAATGCCGTACATCTCCATATAAAATTTGAAGAGTTCCCTCGATTTCTCCAACATTCCATCATCAGATCCTGGTTTCGTGCCAATGGGACCAATTTCGAGTTATACCCTTTCGATTAAAAAAAAATATTTGAAAATTGGTCCACGGGTCTCCGAGCTATCGAGTAACATACACACAAAAAAAAAATTACGTCGAATTGAGAACCTCCTCCGTTTTTTGAAGTCGGTTAAAAAGTAGGTACGAGTTACTTTTCGTTACCGAACCAAACATTAACATTGCGTTGTTTGAACTTCGTAAATCTTCGTTACGTTTATTGTGACAACGATGAGGTATAAATTGTTTCAACTGCTGAAGTCGGATAATTTAACAAATTTTCAGTTGTTTACCTTATTTCCAAGTCCCACACCGTAAAATAGGTATATGTCAATTGACTACTTATTTTATCTAAATGAAACTAGAGGTACGGAACGTGAAACAGTGTCTGTTTTATTGAAAGCATATTATAGTTCAACAAATACATTATTTACATATAAGTGTTATAGATTAAGATGTGACTTAATTAAAGTTCTCCTTCGAAGTGAAATAGTCCCGCAGGGTTCACTATTCGGCCCGTATTTATTTAATTATCGGATGCCTTGAGCTGCGCATCCCGGGTTAGTCCATAATTGCATTCCGAGAACATTTCCATATTTCCCGGCATTTCAATGATGGCTGCATTATTTGTTTGTATTGCCACAGATTAAATTATTATGCGGAATTTATTTTTCATTCAATCCTGAAGATTTCCGAGTGTGTTTTTGTAAGTCTTCCAGATAGATTAGGGATTTGCAGGCGTTTCAACTGTCTTATTCTTTTGGACACTTATTTAAAATAGAAGAATATTCTGATAACTCGACATGTTTTTGGGCCAATTTGGATCCATCATTTGGATCAACGCGCTGCCACCGTAACCAGTCCTCCCGATGAAGGATCACGAATTAAAATTGAAAGTACCTTTTTATTTCACTTTATTTCATTCTACATTGAAAATCGAGGAACTGAAGCGTAAAGTTTACGCGTATGGTGTGGGGTTTTGAATACCTTACGTCCCTTTCTTTCATAAATATCGTAAGAAGCGATAAGTGAAATAGTTGTGATTTTGATCGGGTAATATTTTAAAATTTTGGGAGTAGGTACACTAAAGTATGTACGTAAAGTGAAAATCGAGTTTTTTTTTTATAAAAACTTACTTCATTTATTTGTAAAAAATATTCAGTCTCCGTCAGTAACTTTACCAAACACAATATAACTTTAAATTCTAAATCAGCAGTTTCAATTGCCATATCCATCAGTGGACGCATAGAACACACCGGTAGCATTACCAGGGTTGAAGTAACCAGCGATGGTTACCTCATTGCCTGCGCATCTCCCTTCAGAGAAAGACTTATACGAACTACAGGACCAGGCTAAATACGCACCAGGGAGATGAACAGTCTTCGCCCACATCGTAATACAAGCTTTATGGCTACATTTGGCTTGATCAGAATCACCTTTGACAGGAATAACTCCACTACTACAATCAGGCTGCTTACTCCCTTTATTCAGGAAGAAATCAGCATCAGCTAAAACGCTGGTCGTTCCTAAACCACCAGCATTGCAGTGGTACACTTCCACATACTCCGCTAATCCCGACCGTATCTGGTCTTCGATGAAACTGTTCGAAAAGCAAGGACCCGCTGGGTCGATACCGGTGATTCTCCACACCTTTTCTGATGTCATGTTGTGGTACGTATCACCAGCGTATCCTAACATCTGACTTCCCAAGCTGTGGCCAACGCAATGGATCTTAGAAGATGGGAATCCTTTACCCCTTAAAGCGGCTAAGAATCTTCCCAAAGCCGTTCCAACGTAGTAGACGTAAGACACAGATCTGCTGTAGCTTTCTGCTTTACCACCAGTTAGAGAAGTGTACGCGGAGTGGTCAATGATAATCAAATAGGTGTTTGGTACGTCTCGGAAGGTTTGACGGATCAGTTCTTCGGTTTTTCTGCTTATGTTTGACTTGAAGCCGGGGACGAAGAATATTAGACGTCGTGTCACGTCAAGATTGATGGCACTGGTGATGTCAGAGGCGGCTGTGGCGAGGGGATATGTCATGTTGAAGTTGTTCTTGAAGTCATAGAAGTAGAGTTGGACTGAGCTGACATCTTTGTTGAGTGTCTTGTCGTGATCGCCTGGAAAGAGATGGGAAGAGTTCAATATGTTATTTAAAACCGTAATATTAAAATTAGGAAGTAAATTTAATCGTGTTTCATTACAAGACAGACTTTGCGCTGTAAGTAGTTCTTGAGTTCTTACGTTGGTAGAAAATGAAGTCATGAAAATTTGGGTAGGTACATTCGTGTTATTAACTATATCAAAAGTATTTTCAGAAGCTTTAAAAGTATTGCTACAGTTATTTTTATCATTACGATTGAATTGCGACTCAATTTTCTATTTAAGCGTCCTTATTCGGTTATCATTCCAAACGTGCGTAGGACGTAAAATGATGGAAAGGTTACTTATATCAGGCCATTAAGACAGATTCTGTAACCGAATGTTATTTATGTCTTTATCAATAAAAACTCATTTATATTGCCAAATGGGCAGCACGGTTACAAACAAGCTATATGTTTACCTACTTGACGTAGATGTACTTGAGTAGATTCTACAGTTAAGGTCACAATACGTGGGAAATTCTGTTTCCTTAAACAGATAAAATAAATGGGCGAGTTGTTTGTGTGTTGTGACGGGTTTAATAGACTATTGTTTAATGTAGTGTAATAAGGATTAATTTTAGTTACACTGTTTTCATCATTTATCATAATTCGGTCAAGAGTTATAAGCCAAAAGTTCGTATTGGTTACATTTAAATAACATTAAAACCACACCTGTGTTCCCAAACGGGGTAGGTAGAGCACAAGAAACGTGACAAAGACACCTTGGCAATTTCATGTTTCGTAGCAACTTCTAGTGTAATTTTATGTTTGAAAACAGATGGAAGAAGTATAATAGTGGCAGGTTGCTAGCTTGTCGTCTAAAGCATACCTAAACCTATTTTCTTAGTCGCCTCTAAGTTCTTAAGGTAAAGGACATTTAAATAAACATTTGCTGATTCCACAGCTAACTTCATCAAAAAAAAAATAGTTAATCAGGCGCCCTCATAATTCGCGACCTCAACTTCTTTGTGTATTAGTCAACGACTTATTTAGAAGATTACTTAGTCAAATAATTAGTTACCAACTTACATGTAATATAATCCGAATACAAAATAGTATGGAACGTGTTCCAGTCTGCGATCACCCCGCAAAACAAAACACATGCGATCACTAATAATGATTTCATTGTGACTGGCTGGTGACGCGGCCAACTGACGACTGAGGTAAACGATTGACACAATCTCTGGCCTAGGGTCATTTGAATAGGTATGTCGGAAATATAATAAAGTATCGATAAATCACAATCGATGTTTTTTGAAAATATCAATATCGGTACTGATATTTTTAGTAAAAATTTCGATATATCGGTATGATTAAACAGGAAATATTCGTGCTCTAAATTTAATTTACTTAGCCTAATCCTATTTCTAATCACTTTGCATTGCTAAACTAGTCTATTCTATACCAATTTATAGCTATCTATACTATAAATTATTTCTGTAATATTGGATATTGATAAATATCACAAACAGATATAAGAAAAAGTGCTTTTTAGGATTTTAAAAATGAAATATAAAAAATCTATTTTGAAACGCATCAGCATTGCGATACAGCGAGGAAACGCTGCCAGCGTCTTTGGGACCATGCCTCGGGGGTGCCCTTTTTTAAATATAGTCGAGTTTTTAAGTTAGTTATTATTTTGTTTTTGGTATTTTATAATTCAATTCGTTATTATAAAAATAATAGTGTATTGTATAATTTCTTATGAGAATAAATGAATTTTGAAACCATTTTAACATTTAGAATTTTATATTGAAATATCGAAATATTAAAAAAATATCGATACATCGATGTTTCACGGCAATGTTGTTCGGCAAGCGATATGGCACGACGAGTAGATTCATTATCTCATTAAAGGTCGAATCAAGCAAATGGGAATGTAATTTACTTATTCTTGAAATAAACACTCTTGCCTGCTTTTTTAACGCGATTTAAGACGAGTAAAAGAATGGCTTATTCCAAGTTGAAAAAAAAAGTTACTCCGTTTGGCTCAATTCCAATCCAAATTCAAATAATTTACGTCGAACACATGTCCATAGCAAAGTAACAGTGTAAACTAAATAGTTAGTGAGGTACAAAACAACTGATCTACAACTCATTTAATGGTAATGCATGTTGTTCCAGTGCCTTTGTAAAAATCCTTGACACTGGTCAACAACGGTGAATTGACGATCATGAGTCACATGTGGCGATGAAAAGACCGACTTGTGATACCGTCGAGCAGGAAAACGCTTTAGCATTCTTAACAGCCGTTTAAGCGATATTTACGTCAGTGTTGAATTGTCTTATACATTTTGCGAGAACTAACTAGTATGTATATTTTCTGGGCCTATAGCTATCCCGTTTGGTGTCGGGTTTAGAAAAACACATCTCCATCTTCTTCCGTGGATGTCGAAAGAGGCGACTAAGGATATAGGTTAAGGTTTATGTATATTTTAGGCGACAGGCTAGCAACCTGTCACCATTGTACCTGCCACCTTAAAACCAAGAAATACATGCTAGAAGTGGCCACGGAGCGTGAAATAGTCATCGTTTTGTCTATGTAGCGTTTTGTGTGCTCTGTCTACCCCATTTGGGAAAACGGGCGTGATGTATGTACGTATGTACATTTCTCCCCAGCCTGAAAGTGTTTCCATAACTCGTTAAATTCGAATAAGCGGTTAAGTGTTTAAAGGTAACCGATGGAGTTACTGAGAAATAAATATGAAAATACTAAATGCTGGGTATGATAGTTACGAAATGAACTTATGATTTTGATGGAAACATATTGCGCTATGAACCTGAGTGTAGCGTGTTTTACAACGGCTAGCTAAATTACTAAATTAGCTGCTCTCTGAGCTCGCGTGCATGCTTAATTAAAACATACAACAGTTTATCTGCCATTCCTTGTCTTTCTGTATTTCTTTTAGGGTCTCACCAAACCAGTCGACGCCTTTTCGGCAAAATGCGGGTAGAAAAAGCTTTATGTCAACGCAATAAGGGCGAACAAGACGTGAATTGGCTCGGCTATTCTCGGTCGAACGAGCCGAGCCGATTAACGTCTTATTCGGCCTTATTGCGTTGACATAAAGCTTTTTCTACCCGCATTTTGCCGAAAAGGCGTCGACTAATGTGGGGAGACCCTCATCATTCATTGGTCAAAATTAATACGTTTTTATTTGCGTCTATGCTTATTTTTAATTTATTTATCGACGACTTGGCTTTAAGATACAAAAACGTATACTTTATTATATTTTTTCCATTTTCTTATCTCTAGTAAATCTAACCGTCGATTGATCAAATACCAAAACCGGTTTTTTTTTTGTTTCAAGTTCCACAACCTTACCTCATTTTAAAAATCGAAAAGAAAAAGAAAATACTTCGCAACTAATGTCTCCAAGACGGAACAGTGTGGCCAGCAAACCACTCTGTCACTTTTAAACAAAGAACATGTCCGTTCCGTGCATTGTGACGTTACGCCAAGAAAGCTCGCCGCTGAGATATGTCGCGGGCGAAGCGTGAAATTATACTCCGCAGGGGGAGACTTCTTGAGATAGTACTTACAGCTGGATGATGTGCTATTACTACTAGCTGTAGCAAATCGGATGTACGAAGTGACGATGGCGCCATCTAGTTCTAAGTAACGAAATGTTATTTGTGAATGCGTTTCTTTACACGCGTTTCTCCTAGTCTAGTGACTTAGCTAAAGCATTGAGCATGCCTATTGTGTTTTATATTTTTTCTCAAAAAAAGTTAAAAAAAATGGAAAAATAAGCAATTTTTAAATAAGTTTCTATAAACCAAGGAGATTTTGTTGATATCCCCTTAAAGTAACCTTAAATAATAAAACCTTTTTTCTTTCAAAGGGAGCTACTTGAAATTTTCTATAAATGATGTAATTGATATATTGTCAAATACATCAAATATCTAAAATAAAACCTTAAATAAAATCCATTTTTATTTCTTCACTGCTTTCGTGTCATGACCTGATTAGAATAACACCTCTCCATTTCTTCCGTGGATGACGTAAGAGACAACTAAGGAATTAAGTTAAGCAGTTAAGGTACCCTTTAGGGGTGTGATGTCGGGATAGAATAACACTTCTCCATTTCTTCCATGGATGTCGTAAGAGACGACTAAGGAATTAGGTTTAGGTATGCTTTAGGCGACAGGCTAGCAACCTGTCACGGAAGATTTTGGCGAACTGTTCTAAAACACCACACGTTCCGTTTCCCCAATATCCCGAACCGTCTCATTAGACTCCCAATTTAAACCCACTACCCACTCAAGACGCTATGTTCTCAAGCATTAACAGGAAATGCAGGTGCGATGCAATTTGGCAACGTCTGCCCGTTGTTTAGATGCATTCGTTATGCACCGAATAATTTAGTCGGGTACTTATTGTGCCCATAAATTTACTGGAACACCCCATTTGTATGCCGTAATGGTGTGAAATAATCGCAGGATGTAATGTACCTTGTGTTATGTGCCGAGATGGGAGTGGTAAGTTACACACTTGAGAAGTTTTAAGACAAAGATTAAAATATGCATATGCCATTTTTATTTTGTGGCTTGCGTATCTGGAAAGGAAAAATGGAACGCTCAGTTTTGTTGTCGGTCTATCCATCTGCCTGTTTGTTGCGCTCCTATAAAGTTGTGTGAAAATCAGACCTGGAAGTTTATGTATATAAACGATATGACCATTAAGTCGCTATCCCGTTACTTTGTAAAGGGGACCTACAATAACGAAATTTGGCATGAAGCAATGTCGTAACACAAGTAAAGGAAAGTTAAGACAGAAAATCGTCGTATTTGCACCGCCGAGTTGCGATTGCAGATTGATTTTTACAGTTGATGTTATATTATAGGACAGTTTATGTAAGTTCTAATGCCTGCGTAACTTTGACAGCGGCGCTAGGCGAATTCACAAAAACGCATGCAATATTTTTTTTAAATGTGTTTCGTGGAGCCCCAGTCAGTTTTATATTTGCAGTATTTGCCGTCTTTATAATCTTGAATAGTTGTGTTATCAGATGTCCAAAACAACAAATACAACACAACAATGCGAATATCACAACCACAACTCTAAAACTGATCCACATTTTTGAAAAATCTTTTAAACTAGAATATCTCAATAATGGTGGCACTTTTACTTATTTTTTTTATATGGTAGGCGACCTGACTATCTATCTCCCCGTAAGTTTGTAATTCCACTTATTGCACAACTGAGCGTTATAATAAAACACACTCACCCGTAAAGAAGTCCATAACTGCACAAAATTGCCCCGAAATCTCATAATTTTCGCAAGGAATTCAAACAAGAAAACTCGGAAAATTAAATTAGTCGTAAATAAACTGCCAAGTTCTGTCGATTATAGCGGCGGCGGGAAAGTAAATAAAATAAAGCGCTTTGCATTCAGGCCATTGTTGTGTTAATTAAGGCTGGTTAGAGATCCGGGATCTGCGCTGTGGGCCCGTAACGGACGGCGCCTTCGGACCGCTCCGGTGCCGGCTCTGTTGTTGTACCTATGTGTACTTTTTTTGGAATAGATTCAGTGGTGTTATTCTATGACGTAACGTAACGAACTAGACTTGTCGACGGGTTCGACGTCGAACTGTCAAATTTTCCATACAATATCTATATATATAAAAGAAAGTTGTGTTAGTTACACC
>BHDV01034131.1:69540-135298 GCA_005406045.1 Adoxophyes honmai | reverse complement strand
AAACAAACAAACACACTTTCACATTTATATATTGGTAAGGATATTTAAAACGATAGGCTAGGAACTTGTCACATTATACTAAACCTCTTTCACGTAACTTAAAACGCAAAAATATTCTAATATGGCCGCGGAGGGTCTCCCTCGAGATCCCTATCGTCGTTTGTCCTAAAATCATTTGCCCGAACTGTTTTGTCCTAATGGTCATTAGCCCTAACAATCAATTGCCATAATAATCATTTTCCATTATTCAAAAATAGACAGGAATCAATTAGGTAGGCTAGAAATCAAATAGGTTAGGTTAGGTTAGGTTTATTTTTTATGACCATAAATAGTGAGCGAAGCGAGCGGAGCGCCAAAACAATCGTTTCTAAAATAAAATGTTTAGGGAAACTAAAAATATTGACAAATGATCATTATGACAAAAAACGTTAGGGAATATAAAAATAGGTTAAAAAACTTTAGGGATCCAGATATAGATCCGGCTGCGGAATGTTTTTTTTGTCCCGCTTTATTTTCTTCGTGTGGAATATGTATCGAAAGTAGACTTTTGCTCGGAAATACTACAAGTGTGTCCATAAAATGGACGGTAAGTCCCGACCCGTGTAACGAGTGTCTGCCACCCTATCAATTATCAGACATCAAACTTATACAACTTTGTACACCCACGTCTTGCGTTGAGTGCTGTCGGCCGTGACCGTGGCTCTGTAATACTGCCTTGTAAAACCAAATGCCGATTAGGGAGTTGGATCTGATTTTTGCTTTTGTCTTAAGTAAAGTGGTACTACTAATTTAGCTAGTTCGTACTCTTCAGTACCCAGTTCCTTTATTAATCTGATAATAATATTCTTCCTTGCTTTAATTACTAGATATATCGGACAACTTCTTATATCATAATGGATAATGAGGGATTGACCAAGTTTAATAAGGACAACAAGCTACCAATTGACTTAAATGAAAACCAGCATCAACATAGAAATCGTTGCTCCTAGCTAATTGGTTAGGAATTTTGTTTTATGTTTTTTTTTTAAGATATTGCGCTGATCAGTCTTATTATGTCATGCCTATGCCCATGAAAATTGAATACTTCGCAATAGTCACCTAGAACTATCGTAAACTTCATCAAGTTACGCCATGTTTATTCTCAAAGCCGAAGTGCTCTGATCCTCTCGTGAAAGTAACTCAGGCTGACGGGTGAAGGACATATAAGATTACTATTACTTAGACGGTCTGTTTTATTTTATGGAGAAGTAAAGTTTACCTTTTCAGTAAGTTTAGTAACACACGCGTGAGACGCACGTTAAACAATATAAATAAATGTGAAGAGTGTTCAGTATTTTCAAATTATGCGAAATGCATTAGCAGGACATCTTAGTATACATATAGTTTGGAGTATTGGTTACTGCGTTCCCTGGACACATCTGCCTGGATAGAGAGATTTCTCTACTCCCAAATAGTCTTTCACTCAAACGATACTGATTCCCGTGGAATGATGATGATTAAAGTGAGTACAAACTGAGACAGCAGCAGATCCAGTTAAGACGGTTCGCGAGAAGGGTGTTCACATTGAGTTTGGATGAGATTATACGTCAGACTATTGACAAATCAGCCTTCTTTCATATGGTCCTATTCTGACTAAACTGATCGCTTCCATAATTTGATCTTTATATCTATGTACTCTCTTTGTCAATTTGACCTACTAAACCTTTAAACTGATTACTAAACCTTTGACTTTGAACCTTTTCACAATGGCATGATTGGTTATGATATGGCATGGCATTATAACGTTTCTTGTGAAAAGATGACATGTGAGGGCTTGATAGATTACTCGATTCTCATGTAACTCACTCAAACACTGGTGTACCCGTTTGTCGTATTAACGGCATAATTTTATAAAAGATATATCGTTGTTTGTCGGGCGGGAGCGAGTTTCCGACCCGCTGGGCCGCGATGTATTGACTTTCATAGAGCCCTTGATAAGCCTAAATCGAATAAAGAGCTTTCCATTTTGATTCGAACCGTGTGAACATCGTCCAGGTCGGAATACTGAAAGTTCAGGGACAAATTGTAGGAAGAGGGACTAACAGGGTTTTGCTGGTTGAAATGAGATGCTCAATAACGCATTCATTTTGAATTTGCTATTCTTTTTTTTTTGGGTCGTTGAAGATGTTTTTAAACAGATTCTTAATTTCAACTCCCTAAATTCAAAGCTCACTATTTTGAGACAGACTTCCACAGACTCGACTTTGAGGTTGGAATTAATTTATTAATTTCTATGTTTATGATATCTTAAATGACATATTGTTAAGTTCTGTTGTTAATGCCAATTCAATCGTGATCCAGATTATTTCAAGTTGGCTTTTAATGTCGAAAAGGATTGGGCTAAGCATAAACATTCATGTTTCAGTGCACTTTCCATTTTAACCTCCTTCACCATTGCACTAATATTTTTGACGTAATCTTGGAGGCCGATAAATCTATAGATAACTATTTATAGCCCATCGATCGACGGATAAGCCGTCCGGCCAAATTCCCGGCTGCGGTCGGAATCCGGTGGATATCAATTACCGGGAAGCTCCGCTCATCTTTTAGCTACACGCCGTCCGGCGGCCGGGACGCATTCCGGACGCGGATAAATATGTAATTCCCGGACTACGGGAGCCGGTGCCCCTAAACTATTTACTTTTAATATTGTTTGAGGGATACTTGACATCAGATTAGGGATGTGCGTCATTCGATTGCTGATCGAATTTGTCCGTCCAGAGGGCACGCTTCAAGCGAAAGGCAATCCAAGCCGCGTTTAAAGTCAGTGGTGGCTTGTTAAGCCCGTGCTTGTTAACGGAAGAGACATGATATTAACCCTAAAGTAGCAATTAAACTGACTCATTCACAGTCGCTGCACTTGTTCTAACCTATATCGTTCAACAAAGGTTGTCTTTGCACTAGACTGTCCGTCATTCGCCGTCACCTAGTCAGGCTGTGACAGCTGTCGCTTGCGCAATGTGGCTGACCGCCGTGTCCTTTACTCGTACGTAGTTTTTACGGTCAGATTGAACAATTCCACTCTAAAAATGCGTTTCCATTAGTGTGGAGAAACAATTTGTAAGGGTACCAATTTAGGCAAGACCGCGAAGCGTTTCAAACATCGTTGTTTATGTTACGGAAATTTTGTAACTTAGTCAACTGAAACAAATTCAATTTCTCTTATTTCACGACAGGTGTGTTTGCTCTTTGTAGCTACGTATTCAGTTGTTACTAATCCTTGGACATATTTGCCAAATTTCGCAATATAAAAGATTCAGATGCGGTTTAAAGGCTTGGCGGCCTGTAAATATTCCTAAAAATGCAATTTAGATTTACACAATAAAATTACACACTAATATTCTTTCAGTTCTAAAGCTAGTCGACCGGCAATTGAAGATAAAATGAGATGGGGTATTGTTTTTTTTACGACACTTACTATTTACACCAATTATCAATTTACCATGTTTGCCGTGAGTAGCAATAAATCATAGGAAATTGAAAGCTGTGAACTACGATTGGTCAAATATCACAGTCCGCACCTTTCCACTCCGCTCACTCCGAGTCCGTCGAAACACGTTCTAAGCGCAAACTTTCAAACATAATTGAGACCTGGGCTCGCCTTATTGAGCCGTAACCCTTTGAGATAAAACAAAATACAGAAGACGCCTTTCATAATAATTACAGGCGTGTATGAACTTGATACAAATACGCGGGCCGTGGCCCTTTGAAGCGGAGTTATCACCCGGCCGCCGGCTAATACAAAGCAAAGAAATTATATTAAATTAAGTTACGCAGCGCAATTACGGCGCGGGATGCTTTGATCAGCGGCGGTAAGGGCGAGGCCACAGCGCAGGGCGGTTTTCAAAAAATATATTACTGTCGAAGTAATCACCTATTTATTTAAAATTTGTTGTCACGTTTTTATGTTTAGAACCACTTGTAAACTCAGGGTGTTTTTTTTGTTGCAAGTTAGCCGAGAGGAGGAATGTTAAGTTTGCAGGAAATAAAACGATATGACTAGATTACGCAGGATTTAAAAAATATAGAAAAATCATATGGGTACAATATCTAAATCTTCGGTACTTGGGCCTAACCTACCCGCTAATAAAAAAACTCGGCTTGACAGCAGCAGTCTTGCTAGTTCAAATAGCCAGTAGTGCCGTCTCACGATGGTGTGGGTCCCGCGGCGGCCTCGCCCGCCGCCGGCCGGGAGGCGATCGCGGGCTAATTTTGATGAATCCCTCCTTTCCCGGCGCCGAGCAACTTTTTACATCGCGCCGAAACCTCGGCGACCCCAGCCCGCGCCTCGTGCGACGTATTGTGATGCAGATAGGGCCCAGTCCGCGTAATCGCGCGATATATCGCCCGGCCGCACGAAATGGCCCAACTTCGGCTGTTGCTGAACTTTAACACAGTCTGATATGAATAAAAGTGGCCTTTTATGATAAATGGTGGCGAAAACCGCATTTATTTTAACGAAACCTTTTAATCGTGCGTCGGCATGGAACGAGGTCAGCTATTAATCTTCATGTCATAAGTCTGCTATTAGTTTTGAGCAAAGCGAGTGCACGGCGGGCATCGGTGAGCGCCCGCTGAGTTATTTATTGTTACTGAACTTTGACACGGCCGAGAACACCGAAAACCGAAAAATGTATTTACACCTACCCCGGTATTTAAAATTGGTCCTCAAGCGATTCATGTCACGTGTTGTCGTTGACACTACGTACATCGGTTTAAAGTTTTGACTAACAAATCAAATATCGAATTACCAATTTTATTTTAATTGCGAAAACCGTAAAAATAATATCACCCTTATATTTTTTGTATTGTAACTGCTGGATGATTTTCATTTGCACTTTATACTGTGTTCTTTGCTGTGTTTTTGTCCATACGTCCGATTAGTACCTTCTCGATTTTAAGGTAGCTCTTGCGTATAAAAATTCGCCGGTAAATGACTGTCTATCGAATCAGGCGTTACTTTGCAAGAACTAACTTCAATGACCTACAAACAATTAATTTGGTCACCGCGAACTCTAAATGGCAGTGCCAATTAACAAATGAACAGTTGTACAGTTAATTCTATAATGTTTTTTTGTACACAAACCAGCTTTTATTCTGTGCAGTGCTCCGTTAAATGTTTTATTTTCGGAACTAGGAACAGTTCTGGTTCCAGTGAGTTCCTTTGATACACTTACGTTCATAAATTAAGTTTTGCAACTGGCATGGCGCCCGGGAGCGAGCTCCGGAACACATTTAAAATACTATTTGTCGTCGACGAGATAAGAAAAATGACGCTTGGCCAAAATAAAATGACGGGTTTAAAAAATAAAATGACGGGCTTAAAAAACAACTCGTTTAAAGCGCTGAACACATCTATTTTCTAGGTGGTAAATCGCAGGTCAAGGAAGTAAACTTAATTTTCAAGATAATATTATAATGAGCCTTCATTACCTCAATTTGTACATAATACAGTTTTTCTATTATAGAGCACAAGTACGGAATGTTTAATGTCCATAATCGTATAATGTAGTATTTATTGATTAAGTTCGAGTGCTTTCAGAGGGAGTACCACGAATCAGCTCAAATCTAGTCGATCTAAACTCAACTGCTATCAGTAAGTTACTCATCTTGATCCACTATGAGTAAGTCTCTCGAAAATTTAAATTTAAACCCACATAAAGTCAATATCAGTACCCGCTCGCAGATAACACTTAGATGCAAACTACATAGTAAGCGAGTTAGTAAGTAAATGCGCATGAAAGCACTTCAAGGTGCAACAAAACGTTTAAGCGCCGCATTCTCCGCCCGCGTCCCCGCTTCCCCAGATTCTCCACCATCTCCATTCCTCAAGGTGCTGAGCCAAATATTATCATCTTAATAACATTCTCGCGCGAAGCACTTCACGTCGCGGAATGCGACCTCGTTCCGTTAAAATACTGACTTCGGCGCTGCATCAGCATTTCAAATTTGTGCATTTTGAAGAAACAAGAATTATGAAATCGGAAGACAGCTGGTTGAATATGTAAATAGTTCGTTCGGCTTTATTGCTTGGTTTCTGGAGTTTGTAGTTTGACCTGTAAGCACTTTCTAACAGATGTTACAGACTGTGATTTTACAGTTTTAATTAAAGACTAATCCTATGAAAGTTAAAAGATATTATTTGTTTATGTTACTAGACCAGGACTTTATACGCTTACATAATTTTGACACCGTTCACAGAAAACAAATTCAGTGTTTCACAGGCAATTTTAGAATTTTTGTGCTTCAAGTTACATAATATAACCGATACTTTTGCGTAACAAGGACGAGGATTAGTATGTTTCTATGCCATTTACTAAGAAAGGGTCCCTCGCGATTGCAATTTAGTTTCTTCTCCTGACAGGCGGATACGAGATCGATCCCTCAAACAAATGGGCAGCATAACTCCTCGCAATATACACAGGGACAATCCCGGGAACCTTGAAAAATGGCGGGTATTCGAGATGTTATTGTAACCCTGTTTACGAATACTTGTTTATAATCACAAAGGTAGTCGAGAATAGCTTTCGGTTTTACGTTACCCACGCAGTTCCACGTGATGTTTGAGAGAAAGGGGTCGCACGTAATGTAACTTATTCAATATTCAAATAACAGGCGTTAAAATAGGTTTCCGTTTGAAAGTAGGACTATTTGCGACAAACGGCCCTTATCGTCTTCAAACGATAACTACCAAATCATGGTATGCACAGTTTTTGAGTCTTACGTAGGTGTGTTACTAAGTTGAGCAACCTTATTAGGCCTTCCGCAACCTACGTGATCGTAACCTATCCGATTTCCGATCCGATACCGGCCGTTTGATGTAACAATGTAAAATCTTTACAAGTTTTAAGTGTTTGAAAAATATTACCCAGAATATTAGTTTTTAGCGTCACAGAGTAATAAACATCCACAAATCTAAGATTATCACTATTATACCTACAAATTAAAACCGTAGAAATTATGCTAATAGTGGCTAAGAAACGTGATAATCATGGTTCTGATATGTAACGTTTCGTGTGCCAAGCTTACCCCGTTTGGGAATACAAGAATGATGTAAGATACTTCACTCGTCGTTCTTCATCCTCGCAATTTAACACAACTGACACAAATCCTTTTCCACTGTGAATTCGCGGCGACTTGTTTCAGATTCAAGGCAACGCCTCGACAGATATTCAAGTTCCTTACTTTTCCCCTTCAGCCAACCCTTTTAAACAGCGGGAACAAATAAACGTCCCCGCAAGCGGAGGAACGCGGTATTGCGCGCAGTCCGCAGGAATCCGCAAGATTCCGCAGGTGGCGCGTTATTACAGCGCGCGTGTCGCGCCGCGCCGCAGCCGGGGACACTGTGTCCGCCCGTGCTAAAGTGCTTGTATCACGGTGGAAAATTAAACTCTTTTGGTTTTAGGATTCTGCACCTTTACCTAAGGAAAAAGGAAACCCTTGCAAGATCTTGTAGGGTCTGTCTGTCTCATTGAAACTAAAATCTATAGAGATAGGATTTATAAATAGACAGGCAGACAGCGAAATGATCCCATAAGATTTCTCTCTCTCTTTTTCCCATAAGAGACTATGATTTAGCTAATACTCAGACAGAACCAGACGCATCTCCAGCGGAAACATACCTTTAGGTATATGACACTGGGGTAGAATAAGTAGCGAACCTCGGAATAACCTGGCAGCGGGAATGAAATGTGGTGCAATAATAACTGGCTTTTCCTCGCGGCTGCACGCTGGTAGAAAGATTTTTTTATAAAAAGTAGTGCACATCTTTATTTCTGAGTATCTTAGAAAATCACGTAGCCGTCGGTCCGTAGTTACATCTACGTGATCTCTTTGCGTATTTAATTTTTAAAACTAATATTGTAAATATCTTGATTTTTATGAAATTAACTTGAAACGATCTCAACTAGGTATTTTAACTTTAAATTGTAATTAAATACGGTCAAAATGGATCGAAGGTTATAGATAAATTCCAAGATACGCGAGTATGCATTCTTAAGTCGAACTAAATTATTCTTGGAACAGTGTAACAGCCGATCGCTAAATTCGATTTAACACCACATCCCAATGTTTAATCTATCAGCGGTTTATCTTACTACAGATAGGAAAATGACATAACGTTTATACATTATCCATATTTTGATATCTCTTGCAAGTCATACTGATAATTAGAACCAGTTTAAGAGATACACAGTAACAACGCCCATAGATTACCCATTACCTGCAATTTTCCCCTGGATAGATCGAGAGCTTCAATAACTGACACCCTGCTGGCCATTCTTGTGTGTTAACTTTTAGAACAGGTTCGATCACTCTAGCACATTGACCTAACGTAACTGAGGATTGCAAAACCGTGGGGCGAGCAGTTCCCGTATCGAGTTTCTGCTGAAACCCCATAATTACGAACTCTTGGCAAGTTCAAGGTGGCCCGCCATGAATGGAGCCGCCGTCACTTCGGCTGACGTAGACTCTAGAGGGAGGGGGGCGCATTGTGTTGCGAGTTTATGTACAGCTACATACTTACTAGGTGCCGGGTGTAGAATTACACTTCTCCATTTCTTCTGCTGGTATCTTAAGGGGCAGCGCAGACGACAGACTTTTGTGCGATCGAGTCCGCGGAGCAATAAAAACTCTGAATGGAAACTGTCAGCGCGCCATTCAGAAATTTTATTGCTCCGCAGACTCGATCGCACAAAAGTCTGTCGTCTGCGCTGCGCCTAAGAAGCGACGAAGAAAAAATGTTTAGTTAGGTATGCTTCCAGTGACAGGATAGACATCTGTCTCTGTTAAAGCTCATTCTGAAAAGCTAAAAGTGACCACAAAACCTGAAACAGAAATTATTTAACTGTATAACTTTTCGTGTGGTCTGCCTACCCCGTTTGAGAATACATTTGTGATGTTTATGATTTTTATGATAGAACTGAGTGAAAGGGACTATGAAATGTGAAATTGTTTTATAGATTTGCCTACGTAATACTATGTCTATCCCGTTTGGGTATACATACATACATACAATCACGCCTGTATTCCCGAACGGGGTAGGCAGAGCACACAAAACGCTACATAGACAAAACAATGTCTATTTCACGTTTTGTGGCTTGTGGCCACTTCTAGCATAGTATTTTTTAGGTTTTGAGGTAGCAGATACAATAGTAACAGGTTGCTAGCCTGCCGCCTAAAGTATACCTTAACCTATGTCCTTAGTCGCCTCTTACGACATCCATGGAAGAAATGGAGAGGTGTTATTCTAAACCCGACACCACACGGGTACCCGTTTGAATATACAGTCGTGATTATGAATTATGTTTACTTTTTTATGCTTATGCAGTTTTTCTATTACTTCGTAACATTAAATATCCAATTTTCAATTTATTGACGTACGTAATGAAGTAAAGACTTGAAAAATATTTTAAGCTGATTCCCTCTCACTCCCACTATTGTGTGTCGAGTGTTCACGTTGGACACCCGCTAAAACTCTGTGGGACTCAGCTTCGCCGTGCGCTTCCTAAAAAAAACTAAGTACCGAAAGGTTTCGTGCGACAGAGTTCCGAGTGCCACACATGACCTCAAGTTGTAGTTGTCTATTTTCTACGACTTCAATGCTCCAAAGGGTCATAATAAATTCAATTTGCTGCGCTGCACGTCGCGGCGGCCATGTTTTTTTAATGTAAGCGGCAAAGGCGAGCACTACGTTGCAGTTGAGATTAGGTACTTTGATAAAATCGTGTACTCGACGACTTCAACCAAAAGTTTTTTAGTACATACATACATATATACAGAGAGAGTATATACTCACGCCTGTATTCCCAAGAGGGGTAGGCAGAGCATGTGAATTCGAAAATCCAGTGCCACGTTTAGCAATTTCAGGGTACTTAACCAGATGGTCAAACGTGATATTGCAGTGACAGATTGCTAGCCCATCGCCCACAATACACTAACCCTTTCCCAGAGTCGACTCTTACGACACCCACGGGAAGAAAGGGGGAGGTGCTATCCTAACCCGGCACCACACGGGGCAAGTTTTTTAGTCCGACGCATAAAATATGACGTTGTTAATGTGTGTCCGTCTGTGGTATCGTTGGTCTCGAACGGATGTAGAGTATCGATGTGGGTTTTCAATTTCGCTTGTACGAACCCTCGCCTGAAATCGAATACGAAATTAACATCATTAAGGTGATTTTACACTGGCGACGCGAGATGAGGCGAGGCGGGATTTGAAATTTGTATGACACTACTATTTTAGCCGAAGATGCGCGAGGCAGGAATTGTCAAATTTTGAATAAGCTACTGTAAAATTGGCTCAATGAAAAATACTGATGACTTACTTTTTAAATGGAGTTTAGCTCGACAAGTCTCGGGTTAATCTGTAGTCCTTAGTCTTGGTGGTGCTGCGGCAGCTCCCGAACGCACCATCCCCGTCACCCATCTAGTCAATCAAACAAATATCAATTCCTCGTCTCATCTCGTCTTCTTCGCTACAGCAATCAATTAACCATAATTATGATACACGTTCGGGGTCTTATGCACCCCATACGCTGCAAACGTGTTAAATTTTATCTCTTGGACCAAAACCTCTCACCTCTTTAAACCTTGTGAGTCACGCAAGTTGCTCGCTAAATCTCGTTACTAGGCGCCACACATCTTTCCTCTTAAGTTTAAAATGTAGTGGAATCTGCCGCCAGCTCTCGGCAAGATTCAATAAGTCACAAAACCGTTTACAATATCTCTTTCGCTTTTGAGGATATTAGAGAAATAAGAGATGTTGGCAGCGAATCTTTCTGCGTGGGATACGCTAATAACTTTAATGTACATAAATAGACTCGGTTTTATACCCCGTCAACCCCTATTTAGTATCAGCGACCATAGCGGTGAGAGATTAACTTAAATCGAACTGCTACATTTCTAAAGTTATTGCATACCAAATTCATACGAATCGGTTGGACTAATGCAGCGTGAAAAGGTAACAGACTGGTAGACAGAAGGTTATTACTTTAAAGTTTATAGTGTACAAGGAAAGGGATAGCAGGGATTTATATTTACTTACCTATAAGTGACAGCAATAAAATGACACAGATCGTTAATCGAATAAAAATCTCATTTATTCAAGTTAAGCCTGACTTTACCGATATTCATGGTTATCTTGTAAGCTATTTCCGTCATTTTCCACAGATTGAGCTGTATCCCTAAAGTAGAAAGATATTATTATGTTGTGCAAATTAACTAGTTTGGTTCTAAGTAAAGAAAGAGTCGCTCTTAGTCGTTGTGATGTGGTAAGTTTCTAAATAATATTTGCAATTGCTGACGCGAAAATAATAATGATTGTATTTTTCGTGATAAATCTATTATTTTATGATTCACCTAGTAGGTAGGAACAATTGTGATTTTCTAGGATGCAATCCACGGTAAGTTAGAGCTTGTAACAGTTATAAGTAATTCTTGGGCATAAAAGTAGACCTAGACGTACAAGATTTTGATTTGATTTTAATTTGATTTAATAAAATAACGCATAGTCATAATTGATATAAATTACACATTTTATTTCGATAATAAACTTAAAAACAGTTCAAAGCCCAAAGTGCTTCCAATGAAAATTAAATTAAGTAATACTAGCTCGTTGGAGGTATAACATTTAAAACGGACATCAAGTCTCATTTCAAATCTAACAGAGTCCAGATAGAAATAACACGAGTCTCCCTCCGGACCGGCACTTCACTCGCGTCACTAGCCGCGAGTATAAACGACGTACGAGCGCATCTAATGGCGTTGCAACGAGATTACGGACGTGTGTCGCGTTGTCGTGAGTCGCTGCTTGTCACGCATCGCTGTTGCTGTCTCGCGCGACGCTTTGATCTTCAGTATCATGACAGTACGTGCTGTGAAAGGGGTAGTACGAATGAGTTTTTTAATAATATGAGTCGTATTTAATAGTTGAGGGAGATAGGTGATTTGAACGCATAGTAGGATTTAATCATATTTTTACTAAAAAAACTTTTGAGTAGACATGGTAGTTAATTAGTACCGCGTTGAGTGTATACATCGATCACAATAAATATTTTGTAATGCGATGTAAACCTTCTACCGAGAATTGTCACGAAACACGTCATAATGTGTGGTAAAGACAGTGAAATTCACTGTCACAAAATTTAAAGTGGTGGTGAAACTCAGTACCTTTACTTTTCACAGAAAGGAAATAAAAATATTTCTAACTCAAAACATTATCCGTACATGAAAAAAAACATTATCCGTACTAATATATAAATGTGAAAGTGTGTTTGTTTGTTTGTTTGTTTGTTTATTTATTTGTTTGTTTGTTTGTTTGTTTGTTTGTTTGTTTGTTTGTTTGTTTGTTTGTTTGTTTGTCCGTCTTTCACGGCTAAACGGAGCGATGGATTGACGTGATTTTTTAGGTAGAGATAGTTTAGGGCACGGAGAGTGACATAGGCTACTTTTTATCCCGGAAAAAATTGAAGTTCCCGAGGGAAAACAAAAATATAGTTTGCTTGATAGATCGATATCGATCGATGATAGATCGATATCAATCGATAACCGATCGATAGATGATAGATCGATTTTCTTATAGTTGTGCTTTATACCGCAATATAACCGAGTTCCACGCGGGCGGAGCCGCGGGCAGGAAGCTAGTTATAATTACATGCGAATTGGGAACTTCACACACAACGTTGAATTACTTCGTCGCTGTGTGTAGGTTTCCACACGATGTTTTCCGCGTGGGAACTATCGCCCAAGCCCTATCATACTGAGAGGAGGCCTGTGCCCTGCAGTGGGACGTATATGTATAGGCTGATGATGATGATGATGATAATGATAAATACATGGTAGGCAATGTCGCGTAAGATTTTTGTTTGATAAAGAAGAAGTCTATGTTCAGTAGTGAACGTCTTATGGCTGAGATGATGATGATGATGACCGATACCTTTAAAGGGGTTCTACCAAGATTCATACACAAACTTGTCTAAAAGTAGTTGTAGTTTGACCACTTGACTCAAATGGTGGCAGCATAATAATTGTTAGACGCGTTCTTGTTAATGAACATGGCCGTCTAGTCCGCTACTACCCTCAATTATGCGTTTATTTTTAGCGCAGCCCTAGCCGCGCTGAGGACCGCAGGGCAACTTACTTAAAGGTTTATGCTGATGATCTCAGAATGAAACTTACTACTCACTAATACCTAAATACTCAAAATAATAATAAAATAAAACTTTTAAAGTGCATGTTAACGTTTAACTTAAAAAGTTTTTTTTTTCTGTTGTACCTAAATTATTTCGGTTAAAATTTCGTAATCCCAAAAACAGGAACTAAGTACTCGTATCTAGGGAATTCGTTTTTGAAAATTTAAGATATTTCCGACGGTTTACCAAACTTCAAAATAAAACCTTACATCAAAAATATCCTTTTACTCGGAACCAAACATGGAACGGATAAGTAGAAATGGCGGACATTCCCGAACCCAAGACCGCCAGCAGCGCCCCCGCGGCGCCGGCGAAAATAAAATAAAAATCCTGCTCCAAAAATTGGAAATTCAATAACTTCATAGCGCAGCGATCCAGCGCGACTTTAAAATGTGATAGATGATGTCGCGAGCAGCGACGAAGGGTGCTACCCTAGCGCGAGGTAGCGGGTAGTGACTAGCCGGTAGTGGGTAGCGGGTAGCGGGTAGCGTAGGTATTCCGTGATTTATTGGCCGCGCGCGACGTGGAGTGAGCTATAACTGCTTTCAAGCGCATACTTGACTTACTTTTTCAATGTTACGGGCTAGGGTTGCGTCGCAAACAGCCAGGGGTTGCTTTGCTCCATTTTCTTGGCTTCACGTGAGACTTTTGATGCAAACGTCGTACTTCAGTCGTGTACTCATACCGTTATTGACTGTGTATTTAGGTTGATGCTATGTATAGGTACAGGGAAAATGATTAAGCGTCTATATTCAGATGTAGATTATATTAATTGGTTCTATAGCACACTAACTTTACCATCAATTGTCTCAGCATTTTACTCTTCTTAGACCTTGTTCCAAATATAAATTTTGAACATGGTTGTGTGAAGAATTCAATTCGTTTTATTCCATTGAAAACTGTTTAAAAACAATGCTGTTAACTTAAATATCTACCTAGTAAATGAAATACCTATCATTACCAAATATTTCGAGGTAATAAGCTGCTGTGGTATTAGCATAATGTAGGTACAGCTGTTAAACATTTAGTTCAAAACTGATACACGATGAATGCAAATTCAACATCGATTCGATGCACGCGGCTGGAGGCCAGGCCAAACTTCGATTCCGCAGGTTAGTAATGCACTTCAAATAATTATACATCATTTCCGATTCGCGAGCTATCAATTATAAATTTCATTTTAATTTTAAGTGTTAAAAGCTTTTTTGTTCGTCTTTATAGAAGTGTAGAATCAAAACACAAACACATGATTAAGATTAAAACAAAACTGGAGTCTCATTGGATAGAAAAGTGTAGTAATTTAAAGGACATTACTTGATATTAAAAAAGTTTATCCTCAAACTTAAATCTACATCTTTGAATCATCTTACTAGAAGTAGAAAAGTGGCGTATATATATTTTATTCAGCTCGAGACAATATCACTTTTACATTTTTCGTGGGGACGTTTATTAAAAATGTTCAACAGTAAATAATCCCTCATATAGGAACACGTGCTTTTTTGGTTCAGAAGCATTATCTCAGTGCGCCACCTTTGTATTCAGGTACTATTATTAGCTGTCATGTATCGTATGGAAACTTTGTTAGCTGTGTCGGCAAAGCTGTCGCCTTAGAGGATAACGCCCAAGCTTTTCGTAGTAAATTGAGTGCATTTTGGGCATGCATCTTAAGCTTGCACTTCAGTCTTAAGTATTTTCGCCTAAACTTTAGCCGCCATTTTAGGTGACATTTCGCGTCGCCGCGCGTAAACAGCGTCGGAACACCTCCACATGAATTTCGTCTTTGTATTTTTAGTTAAAATACATTTACGCAGCGTGAAGGCTGAAACGAATCGGGTCAGGGTGACGAAACTTTCAAAAATAAAGCACGGAATATAAATGTTTACCGCAAGATATAAATTCGCGCGACCCTCACTCATAAAAATGTAACAGTTTTGTAAAAGTTCCGCAAATTTATGTTACCGTAAATTGCTTGCTTGTTTGATATATTGGATGGGAACATGTTCTAACCGGTGAAATCGTGAAACTTATAGACACTTGCTTCGCTCCCACGGCTTTAACCTTTAGTGGACGAAATTTAGAACGATCACAGGCTATTATTGTCTAACGCGCTCGGAATCACGCTTCAATCGCCGTTTTCTTGAATTCCAAGAATGGACATTGGTTACTTTATTTTCCAAGAAATCGTATAGTTTTGGATTTTTTTAATTTTCAGCTCTGAATGGATACGCAATAACGGGTACTGTATATTAAAATTCCCATGAAATAGATACAAACAATTTTCACGCAGAAGTAGTCGCGGGCAACAGCTAGTAGCCAGACAAAGTCTAATAAAGCACTATAGACCGCCATTGACCTGCACCAGAAACTCGACTAATTTTAGATATCCTTTCTCATCTCATCATTCATCAACAGCGGACCTTATTCGCAGCGGAATGATTAAACAAGCAACAGTTTTAATGGCCCCCGTATTACAGCACAAAGGGCTCGAGTGGGAACGTAAATCTTGTAATTAGGGGAGTTGTGCCGAGTTGCGCGCAGCTTCTTAAGCAAGAGCCACGCGTTTTAAATTTCGATAATTGTGTGACAGCGTTTACGTTCCAGTGTGGTCTTTGCCTAACAGCTTTCTAATATTCAATCAACTTCCAATTTAGCTCCAGTAGACACAAAAAGTGTCTTCCGCGCATTTGTCTTTAATTTTCGCCTGTTAAGTAGGACATAACCATACCATGATTTGCATAAGTCTGACAATCACTATCACTTTTTTCAGTGGATACCTAACTTGCACCGTTTGACAAAACTTGATTAAAAACTTCAAAACTAAATAAATTTAAGTATAATGCAAATTAAAACTAACTTCTAAATATATTAAACCCGACAGGATCTAGAACTATTACAAACTTTGTAACAAAAGAAAGATTTGAAAAACTCGAAAATCTGATTCTTCACAAATATTTATACCACGGTCATGGTTGAAACGTTCCTATAGCATAGCGCATAATACTCATAGCGTCAACACAATACTTTTTGGCGGGTTATTCTGTGACGTACCAAACTATTAAGCTCGTCGACGAGCTTGACGTTGAGGTGTCAAAATCAGCTGTCATATTATTACTCGTTGCCGAGTAGATATAGTTAGTTACGTTGGAAATTAAAACCACTGATTAAAATTACTTTCCAAAATTCCTTTTTACTTAGTTTGTTAGAAACACATCCATATAGGTCTTTGATGTGGAAAAACTGTCGACGTCCTCCCGTTTAATAGAGCTTCTAACTGCACTGCGGACATACCAACAATGATATATGAGGGGGCGGGTCGTCAGCTCTGACGTGGTAATATCGCGGCCTGTCAGTCTTCTTCCTTCACTGTCTATTACGCCGAGCAACGCCCCGTGGCTTGTAGCGCGCTGACACGCGGAAGCGGGGCACAAACGGACCGACCTGTACACCATTGAGATTAAATTACATAGGATTACAATCATTCATGTGCTCTGTGTCCCAAGTTATTCTAAGTACAATAACCATCATTCCACGATCATACTTTATGTATAACTGCGCTTTTGTTTGCGGCTAGCAGCGATTGGTAAAGAGCTTGTTTGTTAAGAAGAACGTGCTGCCAGAAGCTTGGCTCAAAGACATAAAAAACATTGGGTATAAAGCAACCAAAACTAACTCAAACATTTTGTCAATTGCCAACCCTTGCGAATCAGTTGGTATAATTATACATACACACACATACACATCCTCACGCCCGTATTCCCAAGAGGGGTAGGCAGAGCACATGAGTTCAAAAATCCAGTGCTACGTTTAGCAATTTCAGTCTCTAATTTACTTGGGTTCACAGCTCGACATTTCCACTTAAGATACTATTAATAATCTTAAAAATATAGCCTGAGATTATAATAAGTAGCGGAAAAAGTTGTAAAAGGTCAAGCACGCTGCTAATTAAAGAGTGTTCCAAAATAATCTATCCAAAACTAACCCGTTTTCACTTTTCACGTCGCCTTTGATGCTCAGAAATTCGTCAGAAGACCCGAAAGTAGTTCTAACGCAACTATTTTGACTTCAAAGCTGTGGCCAAACATGTTTTCAACGTAGCTGCATAACGAACCCGACGCTCTTACAACTTCTAAACGACGCTTATACGCTATGTAAGTTGCTGGCTGCCTTGTTTGGTAGGGTGATTTAGCCAGTTATCGGCCTTTTAACATTAACATTAAGATCAGTTATCGGCCACTTAAGTGAAATTTTGAGTTCAGATGCATTTTTTTTAATGATCTTTTCGAAAAAAAAAATCTGCTGTAATTTATATAAACTAATAATATATTGCCGTTTTTGATTTTGTACCTTTTTTTGCCATCAAAAGCATGGTTTATTTTTTATTAGTAAAAATATCAGAAAACTGCGATTTAGCCAGCTATCGGCCGCCTGTTCTAGATAACGGCCGCTTATTTAACCAGCTATCGGCCACTAGTTTGCGTTCCTAAAATGAGTCTTATTTCATAAACGATAAGATTTATTTTAAAAAGAACAAGTCAATCGTAATCATTAATATATTCTTCTTGATTTATAACACTTGCCAAATTTTCTTTTAATTTAAAGCTTTATCTTCACCTACAATTTGAATTTCGATTTTTCAACTGTTTTTTTATTTTTTATTTTTCTTTTTGATTTTTTCGGATATTTCACTGGGTGGCCGATAGCTAACAGTATTTGTACCTATTTACGGCCATTCTTTTAAACGATTTCTTTTAAAATCTGTTTACGTAAAACGAACAAAAATGGTTATTTTACACTTGCATCCAAACATAGACAAAATTTGATCTAAAGAATAGTTCGATAAGATAAATTTATTTAGCTTTTTTATTGACGGCCGAAAACTCAGCCAAATGTTGCAGTTTACCGGCCACTCTAATTTAGCTGGGCCGATAAGTGGTTAAATAAAATTTAGCTATCGGCCGTCAAATTCGAAACAATGGAAAGACAATTTTAACGATGTTTTTGTTAAGAAGCATGCGGCCGACATCTAAATAAAATACTGAGCTTGTATCAAAATAAGCATTTAACTGCACTTTTACATGATAGGTTCACATTAAGTAGTGAAAATAATTAATTCAAAATAAGGACCCATGCGTGACTTATCGGCCGGGGGGCCGATGGCTAAGTTACACGACTAATTGGAATCGAGTAATCCGACCACCACATTTTAAACGATTTTACTGATTATTTTACAGATTTTACTCAGAATAGTATTACTTCAACTAATAAACTACGCACACAAGTAATAACAATGTGTCAAAAACCAAGGAAACAACAATTTATTCTACCTTCAATAAAATGTCACCCACTATTTTTTTGCTAATTTTGACACTCGTTTACATCGGTTAATCTTGGTTCACGCGCTGACGAGACATTAGAAGCGATATTAACTTAATAATTTTAGGAGGCGTAGGTGATAAAACACTTTATTCGAGAAAAGTATTTTTTTGAAACGGTAAGGTAAAGTTATCTTATTATTGCATTATAACGGTGAAATGGCCGATAGCCGGGGGGGCCGGTAAACTGGCTAAATCACCTAATAATTACTTTCTCTTCATTGTATTCGTTTTGTGACAACTACTAACCTAACTAACCTATTAAGCCGTGATAGCCCAGCGGTTCGAACTGTGGCCTCTCAAGCAGAGTAGCAGGTCGTGGGTTCAAACCCCGGGCTCGCACCTCTGAATTTTTCGGTATTTATGTGCGATATCAAATTTGATATTTATCACGAGCTATTCGGAGAAGGAAAACATCGTGAGGAAACCTACACACAGCGACGAAGTAATTCAACGTTGTGTGTGAAGTTCCCAATCCGCACTGGGCCCGCGTGGGAACTATCGCCCAAGCCCTCTCATACTGAGAGGATGCCTGTGCCCTGCAGTGGGACGTATATAGGCTGATGATGATGATGATGATGATGATGATGATGATGATGATGACTAACCTATAGCTTTTATAATGTCTTATAATTATGTTTAAACCTAAAATTAGCTACGAAAGCGAAATTGGAAAGTAGTCACGAATTCACGATTCTACTTTTTAACGATGCGTATCCCGTTTGGGAAACTGGCGTGGCGTTTATGTATGGTATGTATGTGAACGAGACACGCTTCCAGGCAGCGCCTGGCGCCAGATTATTGCGTCTAGCGCTGCACGTAAACCTTCGTACACCTCTTGATAGGATGAACGTGAATATTTGCAGATGTAAGTGTTACAAGGAGAATGCATTAGATTTCAATCTTAATGTGAGTTGGTTTGCTTGTTCAAAGATGTAATTGCAAATCCGTTTATTTACTTCCACATTTGTGACTTCCATTTAAGAACCCTGTTTTTTGCGTGTGGAGTTCTAAAGGGAACTTATACAAATCACTTCTTGCATAATCAAAAAAAGTGCGGTTTTTTAAGTAGGTACTTCACCTCACAGGCGACTCACGTGTTTGTTCGTCTCTTAAATAAAAAATCATACCTATCAAACAAACCAGCAAGCTATCATCGAAGATCCCGTCCAATTTAATTAAAAGCCGCTCCCAGAAACGGATAGTTTCCAGCAATCGCTCCACACAGTCACGTCACGTCAAAGAATTTACGCGAACCATTTTGTCGCATACATTGTACGTATAGAGTATGCAAGCAAACAGAGTAATTTTCCAGTTAAAATGCGAACGCAGGCTTCGCCCGCCCCCCTGGCTCCGCGTTACTCTGCGCTCGACTTTGTAGCCCGTTTAAATCGCTGCTAGTAAAATGTAGTTTTAGTTTGCGCTAAAAAACTGAGATTTACTACGCTGTCGCTCCGAATGCATGCGTAGCCTGTGAATAAATCTCTAGAGATTAAATTATCTGTCTCTTGTCTACTTTTAGACGGGTGTTTCTTAATTAGTAGGGATTAATCAGAGGTGTTAAAATGGGTCACGCTTAGTAAACTTCACCTGCAGGTATTAAAAATTTTCATGTCATAATGAAAAAATTACTGGCGTTTAAACTCCTTCTTAACACAGGTGCAACCTTTTAATCCTCACCCAAACACATTTTTAGCGAATTTACCTTTTTGTACCTTTATGCTTAAACAACCGCAGGTCCGTAGCCTTTGTTTAGCTACTTTGTTCCCAATAGTAGTTGTTACTGCGCCCAGCATTGGATCGTGTATCGGCTTCATTGATTTTAATTGCAATTTTGATCATAGGTATCATTAAAAGTAATGTAAGTTTAAGGGATATTTTGGCACGTGAGGTTGAAATTAACTTCGTCTTCTCAATTAAAAGTTGATCGGAAGCAGTAGGTACATTTATTCCTCATGTTTCCATGTACCCGTGGTTCCACACCACCGGCTGATTGCTATTTTTAATCCTTAATTACTTCGCAGCAGGTTGTGATTTCCCACGGGTGGGGGAATCGAATTTGTAAATTTGTTTTTAAAAACAGAACGTCGTGCGGTACATTATCAGTCTTATATACAAGTTTCAATTCACTTTCGCTAGTGCCATGCCAGTGTCTTTTCGTTTGTATTCGTTACGTCATCGATCTCGAAGTCAACTGAAGACTTTCATACCAAGCATTTATTTGGTCACCCGTAATATTAATTAAACGTTTCCATACGATACTGAACTACTTAAAGATTGTGTCATTTAGAAATTGTACGTGGTAATATTTGAGAAAATTAAAAAAAAAAGGATTTTTACACATTTCAGCACGCTCTTTCCAATCTCAACTTTACCTCCTCGTACCTTAGCTGCTCATGCCACCATGCTGAATAAGTTGCGCTGTTTTGTATACATATAAAAAGCGAAGTGAAAGGATATAACCTAGTCTACGTGGCATGTTATTGCAGAACCTGGCACTTCTGACTGCGCGCTGAAACTTAACAGATATGAGTTAGAGAATCATGGACAAGAAATCACCATAATTGTGCACTTTTCTTTTGTGGTTATGCTCGCAAATCACCTCTAACACGTAATCGCGAAATCTTTTTTGACATAAATCTCAATTAATTACCAATTTTATCAAGTATTCATTAAATGTTACACCTAAATTCTTTTTTTTTGTTTTGTCAAACTTTGAGTTTCTTTATTGCTATTGCAAATTTACTTATACTACTTATCTGGTTCGTCCTACAATACAATATCCTAAATGACCACCTGTACTGTATTCTTATTCTTATTCTTAGATAAAAAATTAGTACCTACCGAAGAAGCAGATCTTAAAATGTAGCAGAATACCTACACAAAATGTGACATACATAAAACAATGACTATTCCAAGGGTCGTAGCCACCTTTAGCATATTTTTTTGGTTTTACGTTCGTTAAAACAGGTACTAGTACAGTCGACCAAGAAATTGGTCTACCCCCTCAAGATCGATATTCATTTGAACCTCATGAAACAACAAGGTCAATTTCCCCTCGCAGTAATATTATGACAGTGACAATGTCAACCTTGTGATAATTTTGATCTCACAGAAACTTTTGTCAAAAGTGGTAGAGTAGACCACTTTCTTGGTCGACCGTACCAGGTTGCTAGCCTGTCGCCTAAAACACAAGCACCTTAAATTGTCTACTAAGCCCGACACCACACTGACGACTAGAGACTGTAGAATTAATTAATCTATGGTTTAATTTGTTTTCTTGGTTATATTCCGCTTTACAAAAAATGGCTCTGTCTAGCATATTTTTTCAGCTTTTGAGTTGGCAGGTATCTACCCTACAATATACCTAAACCTATATCCTTACGACATCCACGGAAGAAATGGAGAGGTGTTATTCTAAACCCGACACCACACGCTATGTGAAGTACAGTTGGAAAAAAGTACGGTCACTAAAAAGCTAGTAACGAAATGATTTTTTTGTTGGTTAGGTTATTTATTTGTTTGTTTTCGTAACGTGCATGCTGTCTTGGTTCGACTGATTTGTATGGAATTATGAAAACACACTCGTTACGTTGTAGGTTATGTCGCTCGTTTGTAGAGTCGACTACGTCAACGTGCTAATAATGTAACGGGTTTTGATGAACTGCTAATGTTTTTAAAGTCATAACTGCTCATTGTGTCAGATAACAACGTGTTTTTGTGAAATAAAGTTATCCTGGACTACAATTTGATACAAATCACGATTTGTAAATCACGAACAGGATCCCTATGTATGCGCTGGTAGCAGTGCAAATATAAGTAGGTGTACTTACGTACTTACTTTTACAATAATAAGCTATGGGATAGCACTAAGTTGCAAAGAAGAGTTGAAAAGTTTTAATTATATTTAAACCGGACTGTGAACTGTAAACTGTGTGTGTGTGTGTAGTCATATAAATCAAAATCTAAAACTATGATTTAGAGCAGTGTTTTACAAAAAAAAAACTTGCAATTTATGTTTATCCTGATGGAATCCTGTAAATCCTGTTACTTGACTTTTTAAATTCAATATAAGCTTTCGTCTGTTCTCAGTCACACGTAATGGTAAGCAAAAAATAAATGAGGCCTAAGACGGAACACTAAACTTGTGCCCAGTTCAATGCCCAATTACCTCGTATTTGAAAACGGCACTCCAATAAAGGTATTCAATAAATTGATAAGTATTTTTAGTATTTTCAGCCACAACGACGGCCAGGAGCTCCAATCAGCTTAGAAACGGGCTGAAATAGCAAGAAAACGAATCATTTGCCTTAAAATACTCGCGGCAACGATATTAAAATACCATGGATGCGAAGTTTTTGAAATGGAACCCTTTGTAAGCCCCTATGTAAATTCAGGACGGCGGGGTTTCGTTGTTTTAGAATTAAAACCAACAATAGTGGAGCGAGCTTCTGTTAGGGTATCCACAGGTGAGGCCCAACTGGGTTTGCCTAAATGTTCTTTGGTTATTTTATGTTTTGATGCTGTGCCAACTAGCGGTTGCACCTCTGACTCCTCAAGCGTAGGGTCGCGAGTAGAAACTCTAACACACTTCTAAAAATTCTATCAGGGTCATTGTCAAGCCTGGAATTTTTTTTCGCCAAAAAATGAAACATGTGATTTATAAAAATCAAAGGTATATTACGACTCTTACTTTAACTTGCAACAGAACTGAGTATCATTCAGAGATCAATTATTCGAAAAAAACGATTTAAAACGAAATAACGATATTTCGGTTCCACCGAAAAGACTAATATGTCCACAGAGTGGACTAATTATGTTAATAAATAATAAATAAACAAAACAAAAAGCGGTAAACATCTTAAACAATAATAACGTTCATGATATATTCTCATAATCATGAACAATCAGACACGTAAATACATTCAAAAAGTATATAAAAAATATTTTGTGTCTGTCTACCGAAATGACAATTCTTTTCGGTGGACCAAATATGCCTTCGTCCTCCGAAGACCAGGAAGCCTTCAAGTCTTCAAGAAGCATGTATAAAAGTGGGGGTTTGGTGGCTCTTCCTGGTTTTAACGTTGACGTATCCGAACTTTCAGAAAATACGTCCAAAAATTGTATACTTTTATGAACATTTTTTTCAATCAACAAACAGACTGCACTCACTAATTTTTAATGGTTGCTGCATTCTGAAGTCATCAACTTCTTTCTAAGTAAGTAAGTTTCTTTGCTTTCAACATTCTTCTGTTTTCCACTGCAGTACGTTCACCCATTTCATGGTACTAAAATAACAGGAATCGAAGGCGGTATTTTGCGTGCGATGTACTTTTAAGTTTCTTTTTGTATATTGATTTTTTTTCTGCATCATCGTGCATCATTCCATTTTTCCTCCAAAGCTTATTTTTTATGTTTTTTTTAAATCTTTTACAGATTTTTTTAACCTTTACAGAATTTACGTTTAATCATTCACTATTCAGTCACTAGTCATTTACGGATAAAACAAAAAAGGAATCAGAAGCTAGTTTTTAAAGTTATAATAAAAAATAAACCAAATTACAAAAATCAATAAAAATACAATAATTTATCGTTTGGGTGTACAAAAAGTCCACCAAAAAGACGTCCTCCGAATGGACTTTTTCCGCAATATCATTCACGACACCAGCCATTTAAAGGATTATTCAAAAGGCAAGGCATATTTACAATGTTTGATTGCTTAACTAATTATTAAAAACGTTTGGTGGATTTATAGCGATGTACTTACAAAATACAGCAGTAACCGGAAAGACAATTCAACATTGACACCACCAAATATTCTTGTTAACACAACAATATCGTCTGCTGCGCACAAGTCACGGCAAAATGGCTGCTAACAGGGATAGTACGATAGTGAATGAGTTAAATTATATGTCCCGGTCTATTCATTTGACATTTCCCTATTTTTTCTAGAATTTAAAGTAATGTCCACCAAAAAGACAAAAAATGTTGTGACAAGATTCAATGATGCAAAAAATGTGTTTTATTTCCATTTAATTTTTTAAATCCTATTAATCTTAAATGGAAATCATACATAGATTAGGGAAAATGGCATTTTTGTACAATAATAAAAGAGATGTATTTTTTTAAAGCCACATTCTATGAACAGGTGGAATCCGGACAGTCCACCGAAGTGGACTTTCAGTTACATTTGTGGTGATAAACAAAACAAATAATTACATTTATAGAAAATATGATATAGTATAGTCTAGTACGTTTCCTGTACTTTATAGTTATGATGTAAATTGAATGCAATTATTAAAAATGTCTTATATATTACAAATGGACATGTTTTTTTAGGGTTATGACAATGACCCATCAAGGATTTTAAATAAGTAATTGCATTAGATAACGACAGCTATTTCGTGAATGAAAAAGCGTAAGAAAATCTGTAAATAAATGTGAAACAATTCAACAACATGCAAAGTTTCTACATCGCACTGAACCTGCGTGGAATTCTATAGTCCTTTCTTAGACGTCACTGCTTGCAACGTCAAAGTGCAAAGTGACGTCTTGACGTTACCACATGCCTCCAATCTGATCGCACAACCGACAGAAAGACACACACACAACACTCTAGATTCCGACTCCACTCTTTATGCGTGGGATGTTAATAATCCTGATCGGACGGACAAACTTCCCACATCCTTTCAACTTAAAAAAATATAACAGCCGCATTTCCCGGTCCCGTTTTCCGCTAATACAATAAGGTGGAAGCTGCGTCGGCCGCGACGCGTCCTTTGCTTTATTTGCGCGGCGAGACGTGAACAGCGACTCGCGCTGCGCTCATTTGAAGCGTGCATCCTAGTGTAACTACAACTTTTAAATAAAAAAATATGGTCGTAAAATATTAAAACTTCTGTAACATGAGAGCAAGACATGTTTTAGGCTGAAAAACATATTTCATGTACAGTCACAGCTAATAAATAGGCCACATGACATTTGAATTTCATTACTACTTAATGCTTAAATTCTGATTGTTATTTATTTTACATAGATTTGTCATAAACTATTATACACAGCATTTCCGTATTACCTTTAAGAGTATTTATGTGATTCTACTTTCATAATAGTAGGTAGGTATATTATCTATCTACCTATTTGAAAGTGTATGTGCGTTTAACCAGATGGTTACCCTGCTGAAATTGCTAAATGTGGCACTGGATTTTTGAATCCATGTGCTCTGCCTACCCCTCTTGGGAATACAGGCGTGAGAATATGTACTATTTGAAAGTGCCAGCAATAAAATTGCGATACAAAATGTATAGACAGTCAATGATTGGCAGTTTTAAAACAGTTGGTATTACGTGTCAAACGTAAACATCAGGAATTTGATTTCGATATTTCATCGTTATTATCGGTAACTTGCCGTTGTTATTTTTTCTCAGGAAAAATGCTGAGCTTCAATATTTCAAGCCAGGTTTCTATTTGAAGTTAGCATTTCCATTCTCAAAGTTAACTTAGATACCGATATATTTTCGTAGGATATAATCGTAAAGCAGGGAGCAGTTGTAGGTACGCCGCGGTTAGCTCTTGGCTCATACCGGAATTCTGATTGCAATTTGCGTAAAGATCTGGCTTTGTTGGCTGCAGCTTTATGCGGAGGTTTGCGGAGATTTGCGGAGCTCCTTGATGAGAATGCTGCAATTGAAACTGCACGCTGAAACTTAACTGAAACATTTGACAATACAAAGACTTGCAAGCTTAGCACGAGCGTCTTATTTCGGCGAATAGTAATATATTTTCAGGGTTCCGTACCTCAAAAGGAAAAAACGGAACCCTTATAGGATCACTTTGTTGTCCGTCTGTCCGTCCGTCCGTCTGTCAAGACCCTTTTTCTCAGGAACGCGTGGAGGTATGAAGCTGAAATTTATATCAATTACTCAGGTCTACTGTCCCTTGAAGCTGTGAAAAAATCAAACTTCTAAGCCAACGCAATCAAAAGATACAGCCGTTTATGGCGCAAATTTTCGACACTTGCAAGGGAATCAAAACCTACAGGATGCTTCCCGTGAACTCAGAATCTTGAAATTTGGTACGAAGCAACGTCTTATAGCATAGATAAAGGAAAAATTACGAAAACTATAAATTTTTAGTTACATCACATAATATATTTTTTTTTTAATAATTTTAAACTTACTACCCATTTCCTCATAAACGCGTAGAGGTATTAAATTGAAATTCATACCAAATACTCAAGTCTATAATACCTTTAAGCTGTAACAAAATCACACTTCTATGTCAACGCAATCAAAAGAAACAGCAATTTAAGCTGCATATTTTGAAACTCGCAAGTACTCGCAAGGGAATGAAAACCTAAAGGGTACTTCCAGTCGACCTAGAATCTTGAAATTTGGCATGAAGCAACGTTTTATAGCATACATAAAGGGAAAATTCCGAAAACCTTAAATTTTTAGTTACATTACAAAATATATATTTTTTAATAAATATAAACTTATTACTTTTTCCTCGTGAACGCATAGCGCTATCTATAGTAAAAATACCATAGTTATGACTCGATTGTCGTAATGAACGAACTTTGTAAACCTTGCAGGTTTGTACGGAACCCTCGGTGCGCGAGTCCGACTCGCACTTGGCCGGTTTTTTTTTATGTAGATGCAGAATTCACACTAATATTAGGATTATTTACTTGCTTATTTTTGTCGGCCGTATAACCCAGCGGTTAGAGAACCTGACTGTGAAGCTTAAGGTCCCGGGTTCGATCCCCGGTCAGGGCAGGTGTTTGTATGATGAATACGAATGTTTGCTCTCGAGTCTTGGATGTTTATCTATCCATATACATATGCTTAAGTAAGTTTATCCGTTGTCTAGTACCCATAACACAGGCAATAAATTGCCTAATTTGGGACTAGGTGATTGGTGTGAATATTGTCCAATGATATTTAAAATATTTATAATATTTACAAGCCTTTTGAAATCCGAGGGGTCTAAGAATTTTTCCTTGGTGAAAAGCAATCCTGTGTGTGAGCTTCCTGCATTTAAATTTAAAAAAATAATAAATTCGGCAATAACATTTAAAAACCAGGCAAGAGCGTGTCGGGTACGCACATGATAGTGTTTCGTAGCTAGCTAAATTTCATTTTGCGGTTGACTCCATACTTTTTGTTCGGAGGACTGTAACTACATAAGTTGGACGAGTTGTATAAAAATAACTATCCATGATATCGAGTCCGCTATAATTTTCATTATAAGTACTTACTTTGAGGTAAATAACTATATTTTTTCAGAATTATTTTAGTAATGATACAGAAGTTACAGTGGCGGGACATCTCAAATTTTAACTTTGTTTTAGATTATCTCAAGACTGCTGAGTTTGATCTACATAAATCTCAAAGCAAATTTTTGTTGCATTTTAAAAGACTTTTTCAACGATACTCCACACGTTGAGGTTAGACTAATTTATTTTTTTAAATTCACTTTTCACGGGGGCTGAAAAATTTTTTTTTTTTCATAATTAAAAAAAAAACAACTTTTGGAATTTCATTATCTATCTCTCCACCAATTTTCGTGACAATTGGTGCAATAGCGGCGGAGTACGAGCCCGGACGGACGGACGGACGGACGGGCATGATGAAACTATAAGGGTCCCTTGTGGACTACGGAACCCTAAAAATAGCGCCATAACATAAATATCGCGTCACGTCACTCGCATTTGTTACGTTCTGATCATTTCCCTTGGAAACACAGGCGGTAGTTCTATGTTACTTCCATAACTCAGCTTGGTTGTCACAAGATACGGATAAAGCAGTTAAAACCATTAATAGAATTTGCCATTTTATTTAGCAACGTTTCTGTCAGTTAATTTATGCTGTTTGTTTGCTATGTCAGTGTGCTTATGCCTGATCACTTCTGATTCAAATCGGCTTAACAGACAAACTGGACCATCTACATTCCATAGTCAGCCATTTTGTAAGGGGTCAACCAATAATTAAAAATCTGCCAAAACAATTTTAGCGCACGTATGATTTTATCGAAGCGTGTTGCCGTTCTCCGGCGAACGAAAATATTTTGACAAACATAAATAATGGCACGGTTTGATTGATAGTTACGACGCTGGTAACGATCTTAACTGCTTTCCTCTTTCACGGTTACTTTCCTAACTGTTTCGCTGTAAGTTCGTTCTTAACATTTACCTACAAGCAAGAAGAGTAAAATTCTAACAGTTACGTTGTTTTGTTGTGCGAATGTGTGGCTTTTTTGCCTGCAATTATGTTATCTCCGTGTGGTGTCGGGATATAATAACACCTCTCCATTTCTTCCGTGGATATCGTAAAAGGCTACCAAGGAAATAGGTTTAGGTATGCTTTAGGCGACAGGCTAGCAACCTGTAACTATTCTACCTCTTCCATCTTTACAGACCTAAAACCATGGCTAAGAAGCAAGCTGAAACAAGTGACTGCAAAGCGTGATATAATCATAATCATGGTTTTCTCTATGTCACGTTTCGTGTGCTCTGCCTACCCCATTTGGGAACACAGGCGTGATTGTATGTGTGTAATTATGTTAAAAGCTTTTTCAGTTTGTGCAATATTTTTCGTGATGACAAAACGTCAAAACGACTGCAGATTGGTGAGGTAATCTCCGTGCTAGAGTACCAGTCATGTCGCCGCGCGTCGCGTCGGGATAGCCGTGATTTACGGTCGTGTCGGTGTCGTGTCGCCGGCAATTGTCGCACTAACAAATGCCGCGCTCTGCATTCATTACCGGGATAATAGTCTTGAAGAATTAGCGAGATGCGCTGAATAATGCTGCTGCAAGGTTTTGTTGGTCACGGTTGTGCAGGTTTGAGTTTTCGTTTTAGCTCTTGGAGGAAATACGCCTTGGAGACGCCGTAGCCTTAGGCTCAATTCACACCAGAAGAGCAGCGCAGCGCGGCGTAGCGCAGCGACCCGCTCCGTGGAGAATGCGCGAGGATTCCTGCGACTGCTCGAGAAGCCGCTGGAATGCGTAGGAAGTCGCTGGAATTTACATAATTATTGACATACTAGCTTTCCGCCCGCGGCTTCGCCCGCGTGGAACTCGATTAAATTGCGGTATAAAGCAAAACTATAAGAAAACTTCTCGTTTCAAACGACACACAGCGCCATCGATCTATCATCTATCGATCGGTCATCGATCGATATCGATCTATCATCGATCGATATCGATCTATCAAGCAAACTATATTTTTGTTTTCCCTCGGGAACATCAATTTTTCCGGGATAAAAAGTAGCCTATTATTTAATCCGGACTACTATCTTTACGTATGCAAAATTTCAAAGCAATCGGTTCAGTAGTTACGGCGTGAAAGCGGAACAAACAAACAAACAAAAAAACTCACTTTCTGACTTATAATATTAGTAAGGATTGACATAATATGTATTGACAGCGGCCGTCGCGACTACTCGAGCATCCTCGGGCATTCCCGCGACAGCTCGCGCAGTCGCACGGCTTTGTTTATGGAATGCGCTGGAAATCCCGTGGATCCGCGGGCATCCGCGCGCATCGTTAGAGTTTCTCATGCGATAATAAGTCTTATTGTAATGAAAATAAAGTTGAAATTCTCATGACACTGAAACTGCGCTCCGCTACACCGCGCTGCGCTGCTCTTCTGGTGTGAATTGAGCCTTACCAAGGCCCTATTGTATAGATGTAGTTGCACTTTCAACTTGTACTTCAGGTACACATAATATATATTATTACAAACAGGCTTCCATTTTTAACCCCTGATGCAAATCGAGGGGTGTTAGAAGTTTATTGTGAGCGTGTCTGTGTCATCGTAGCTTTCAAACGAATGGACCGATTTTGATGCGGTTTCTATTTAATCAAACGCCAAAATATTATTTACTGGTGACTGTGATTTAGATTGCTTGCGGCGGTTCTTAACCAATTTTAAAGTAGTAAGTCAGTAGTTAAGATAATAAAGTTTGAAACTAAAATGTCGGAGTTGTCGAGTTTTTAAGTTAGTCAGGCAATTATAACAAGTTACAAGTGTTTGTTAAACTGAATCTAGTCGTTATCGTTGTGCCAAAGGATTTTTTCGAATTATTATTTAATTCTGTATCTCAAAAGCACGAATTTAGTATTTGCAGCGTTTGATCAAATCGTATTTCAACTGACATAATTATCTAGTACTCAAAATCTCAATAAAAACTCCACCCAGTCAAGTTTTCGAATAGCCTTTTATAATGCTACGACTATTTTGTAGTTAATTATAAGTAAACAAATATTTAAGTTTTTGAATACGTAAAACATAAGTCTATAGATACAATATTTACTCGAGTTATTTATCAGTCATTTTTCGCAAGATCTACCTACAGATACAGATCTATGCTGGATGTGTATTCACACATCCATTCGGATGTGTTGGGAGGGAAAGACCTAGACGGACGATCCGTGACCAAATCGCGGACGTTTTAGAAACAGGTCAGGTCAAGATTACCCGAAATCGACGAGCATGTATGAAGAAACTAATGAACGTGGATGAAGCAAAAGAAGTAATATGTCAGGATCGTAGCAAGTGGAACAAAGTGGTCTTTGCCTACCCCTGTGGGAAAGGGGCGTGACGGTATGTATGTATGTATGTGTGTATTTTTCGCAAACAAAGCTCAAAAACCTTAGACAGCGCAGGAAACAACAATGGCGACCCAAATTCTGCGACAGCTGAATTTATGATTTGCAAAGTTCCGATATTGCAGCAAATCCTGTAGTTTCTGCTAAGCCAACCTAAAAGTCGAGGTTGTGATTGAAAAACTGCTTTTTCCAAAATATGCTAAGCAAACTGAAGTTGCTTTTTAACCCTACAGCGCATTCAGTGCCTAATCAGTCACAACCAATTTAATAGCCTGTACTAAAAATATAATGGCAAACAACGCCACCTGTTGTTGGTTAATGTAATGGTAAAGACTTTCAAAACGACGTAGTTTGGCAAGTTTCCGTTAGATGTCGATCTAGTGCCAATAACCGCGTGAGCTAGTCAAAACTTAGTAGTTTTCGAGAATACCAAGTTTATAATTGTTGTGTCGTGTGTAAAAAAAATATATACGTAGTGGAGATGATTGCTAAAAAACCTTTGCATATGTGGCAAGCTGAAAATATACGAATCGTACGCAATTTCTGATACTTGCATAGTAACTTGATACAAACACGTAAACGCCTTTAGACGTTCCTGATAAGTCACACTATGCACTTATATTATTTGAAATTTCTTCCTAACGTTCCTTATACGGCACATTATGCATTCATGTTCAGTGTAATCATACTAACAATAAAGCACATAAACTCAAAATTAAATAATATTGGTGCCGTAATCTATTGAAATATTCTATGTAAAAGAGTGACAATCGCGGAAATTAAAGAAAAAATAAAATCTGTGCAGATTTTAGTGATGTGAAAGAAATCCACGCACCTATAATTATAGTGCAAAGTATGACTCACCGGAACCTCTGCCTAATAGTTAAGTCTTCGATATTTTGTTATAAATGCAAAGTTAAGCTTCGTTGTAGTGTAAACCGTAAGCTATAAGTAAATGCATAAAGTCCCTTATGTGTCACAACCATTAATTTATTTTTTTAAGTAAATGCATAATGTCCCTTATGTGTCACAACCATTAAATATTTTTTTTTATAATGAAGATAGCAATTTTTATTTTTTTCCTTATTTTTCTCGTCATCTAATTATCCATTACAACCACATATATTTTTCTTTTTAAAAACAAAAACTTCATGCATTGTAGGGTTAAATTTCAATCTAAAATAGACAACTGTTGTAAATTCTCTTGCTTGTCCATGTAAAAAGTGGCGTTCATCGCGATGCTTAAGCATAATACATAATAATCAAGCGTATTAATTACCAAGCAGGTTAGGAAGAGCGCACGAAATTTTACATAGACAAGCCAAAACTGTTTCTCGTTTCGTAGACACTTTTAGCATATCTGTCAATTTAAAAACAGATGAACTACGACACCATTTCCATAAAATTATGTACATACTCGTACTTGTAACACTATACGTTTCAAACTCACGCCGACTCTATTTTCAAAGCAAGTACAACTTTACTGATCTCCGTGTTGATTTGATTGTTTTGAGACAATGAGAGATTTCAAGAATCCATAATATAGTTTGTAGATATTGATGCAACATTATAAAGCATATGGTGCGATCGGCTTAGACGGTTCGATTGAGATAAGTCTCCTAATTATGGCGGCTAGAACGGTGCGTTGGCCAAACATAATCGAAGCTGCTCAGCTTCACGCTTCACGCCTTGCACTATCATAAATTTAATAACACGTTAGCTTTGGTTTGCAATTTGATCTACGCAAAACTACTAGTTCTTTAATCTTGTGCGTTATTCTGGTCAAAAGTACTCCGACATTTAACATTAAACTACCGTGAGACTCACTCATCTTATAAAATACGGATAACTCACGTTATAAAGCCAGTGTTAGTTTCGTCGAGCACGAGCAGTCGCGCGAAGAGAGCCGAGGCGCGCAGTTCGCGTTTGGCAGCAGCAGCTGCCGCGGCTCCTAGATGAAGGACTACGGATTAGTCCGAAACATGTCGAGCTAAACTCGATTTATAACGTGAGTTATCCGTATTTTATAAGAAAAGTACTCCGAAGCTGACAAAGCATGTATGCAGAGTTTAATGAATGTGGATGAAGCAATAGACGTGTGTCAGGATCGTAGCAAGTGGAACAACGTAATCTCTGCCTATCCCTGTGGGAAAGAGGCGTGACGGTTTATTTGTATGTAATATGCATTTACTTATGTTATTCTGCTATCTGATGCATATTATTATCATTCATACATGCATATGACATTTCTTCTGTTGTTTTTGCATCAAGTAGTATCAAACGACCCTCCGTCTGTCTAGATTGATGTGCACCAATTTTGCGATTATATTTATAATAGGGTTTTAAATCACTGCTCTTACTAGCTTATTCGGCGGTTGAATGTATTTTGCTAAAATGCACTAAGCTATTTGCACGCTGGCTTTTCTGAGTGCATCAGACAGCTCAATATCAATCGGGTTGCTGCGCCGCGCAGTCGTCTGAACCCCGACTTGAGCTTCAAGATCTCGAAAATGGTCAGCCTCTAACGACAGCTTCGGTTTGCTCAATACACCATAATTTTGTAGTACACTTCTATTCCGTACCAATACTATAACGTGAAAAAAACTCTATCCCCTTGTCTGTCTCGTTTCAACTTCTGAAAAAAATTGAAGTAACATATTAGTTCACTCTCAAAAGTCTCAAAATGTGTCCACATTTGGCATTACATTTCGTCAGTTACTTAGCTGACCACTTTTAATGACTTGCTGCCCACGGGCCAACTTTTACTTGTAAAGGCCAGCGTGTCCGTCAGTTGCTTGTCAGTTGGATATTTATGAGAAAATATAGTAAAGTTGAGGTTGACTTAGCGTTATCAAACTTCTGGGAGTCTTCGTCCTGTCCATACTTATTAGGTTTAAAAACTGCTTCATATAATCATGTTATTTTAATGATTACCCTGCCTGCCTGGCAACACCTCCAATTTCATCAATGCACAATTTATTTTCCTCTAACCCGCGGAAATTATGCATTTTTCGAGGGATAAACACAATCGGGAGAAGCCTCGGGACTCAAAGTATCTCCGTAATGAGACTTGGTCGAAATAGATTCAGCAGCTGAAGTCTGAAAAAGTGTGTTAGCTCGGATTAAGGGTTCCATGGTATAATAGCCAATATAGTGGAGTGTGTGATCTGGTGACTAGCGGGGACTCAGCGGGCTAATCAGTAAATCAATCGGCCGAAGAACGACACAGTTGTTTAACCACGGCGCGCGTGTGCGAGTGTTTGTCTGGACCAAACGCGCCCGCACTAGGGTTGCTAGGAGAGTGAAAGGCCGTGAGTGTCACCAATTACGAAATAAGGGCAGCGCAGGCGACAGACTTTTGTGCGATCGAGTTTGCGGCGCAATAAAAACTCTGAATGGCGCGCAGAGAGTTTCCATTCAGAGTTTTTATTGCGCCGCAGACTCGATCGCACAAAAGACTGTCGTCTGTGCTGCCCCATAACAGGATAACTCACGTCTTAAGTTACTGTCGAAACGTCTACTTATTTCCAGGGCTTGTGATTTAAAGTGAACTAATTGTTTTTTGGTATCATTGGACATACGATCCGTCCAAAATTTCAGGCTGCAACCGCGCTGAGTAGTACTTCGCCGCGAGCGCTCAGTTAGTTTAGTTGCATGCGAGTGTAGCGACATCGGATAGCGACAGTTGCCGGATTATTGTACACTCGCGGCAAAATTGTTACGCGCTCGCTTCGTTTTCATCACCACAAATCGTCTAAATGGAGATGATAGTGTTCTAAAGGAAAAAACACTCCATCCTGAACCAACCCTGCCTGCAACGCCTGTGTGTGTTTTCACGGTACCACTACCATTGTGCTGCGCGTGTGTGGGGCAGCCGCAATTAAAAGTTTGCGTGGTAATCTGCGCTCTCCGGAGCGTCCCTCCCCCGCGCCACGGTCACAGGGTTGCCAAGTGACTTTCACGCAAACTAGTTGGTGCCACAGATTTCGCTTTCCTGTGGCAAAATTTTCTTCTACGGCATGAACAAAAAAAAACTATAATCGTAAACTGGGTGTCGAGATGTTTGTACAGACTTCACAGAAACCCCGACAAAAAGAGAACGAGAAGAAAGACATTTAAATTCATTATTTATTTTGTAACCATAACTACAGACCGAAAATTTCGCCTTAAAGTATAGATATTACTCGCAAATCGTTAAGCACAGAATTTGAATAAAAACAAGAATAAGAAACAGGAATAACAATTTATATTTCCCAGATCCTGGTAGTTATAAGAGTAGAGGATTTCACAGTCTCTTGTAGTGAGTGTATATATTTTTTCCACAAATTATCCGCCGCTGGCAGCCCTGCCCTTAGCTCAGCGCTGTGAAACAAAGACCGGCACTATTACACCAATTTGCAGCCTCAAGCTGCCGTTGACTTCACACTCGAATTCCAGGTCTGTGAAGTTGAAAAAGTAGTAGGATATTCGACTACCCATTAACAAACTGGGTGAAATACTTGATTGTACTAGTCGACTTCAAATTTAGTACCCGCACAGCTCTGCTGGTAAAACTCGATTGTAAAACTGTATTTTTTGTTGGTGTTAAACAGTTTTACAATAAATAAACATATTGATTATCCCACAACGCAAAAATAGAGCCATTCAAAAATCAGTATCCTCGTGGTTTAAAATATACTTAAGTTATTTATTTACTGGAAAGCTTTGCAAACTCACTCGACAGATAGTTATCTATTACATTTAATAATTTTGAAACAATAAAACCGTGAACTGCCAAACCAGTTGACATGTTCTTTGGCTGAAATCCGATCGGGTCTCGATATCAAAGAATGTTTCGACAATATGATACATCGAAATGTTTTGTTTCGTACGGTGTATTAATTTTAATCGTCTTTCCAAAATTAACCACGAAAACACAGCAAAAAAAATAAACCTAAAAACACTAATTTAGTACACGGCCCAAGAGATGTCGGTAATATCGTCAGCCTTAACAGACTGAACATAATGGCCGTCGTTAAGAAAATGTCCATCAATTAACGATATTCTTTCTCAAAACTGCTTTTATTCGCACTCAGTAGCTTTTCTTTTAGTCTATTTAAATGCTCAAGATGGTTTGGTCGCATTTATTTCTTTTGAGGTCTTGTTTTTAATTTGATGAAAACCTTAAACGCTATCTTGAAATATAAAATACGTTTATTATTTAGGATAAAGGTCCGAGCACACGGCTTTTTAGGTATCTACTTAGTATAATTATAATTATATCGATAAGTGATGCGGCTTAAATTTGAATGAAATAAAATCCAAATTGCTTGGACATAGAGTGCCCATACCATATAACAAGTATAACGTTAACGTCGGGCACGCGACGTTTGTTTACCTTGACAGCGAAATCACTTTACTTCACAAAAATGTCTACGTCACGTCAGGATTCCGTAGCCAAAATGGCAAAAACACGACATAAACCCCAATGATACGCCTGTGATCCCAAATGGTAGGCAGGGCACACGAACCGTCACATAGTCAAACCAAATTTGACATTTATAAAAAAGTAGAAGGAAGGAAGTGTACTAGTGACAGCGTCGTAATTCTGTCACCTAGTGAATCATCTAAATTTAATTCCTTTATCGACACTTAGGTATGACTTATAACACCCACGGAAAAATTAAAAACCCGGCAGCACACGAGTCTAATTTCATTCCTGTCCGTCTGTCCGTATGTCACGACTATTGATTGAAGTATCCAAATCGCGGACCGTAACTTTTATTACTTTTTGTGTTAACTCTGTAGTAACAAGCTTGTATGTTGTACGATAATTACAATTTGTAACTCTGCTGGTTTGTCTACTATAATTTCTTGTTATTCTTTGCTCCGCGACACTGACCCGTCTGATAAACGATAATAGAGATCCATCGAACACTTTTAATTAATTTTCAGAATGCAGTTATCAGGCACTCTGCGGCGGTGCGTGGACCGAAGCTTTTGTTCTTTTAGCAGCGGAAATTGGACCAGAGATCATATTTCATCCTACAGCTGTATTCCGGCTGACAAATTGCGTTTCGCCTGAAGTTTGATCGCAGTTCTAATTCCGCGTTGAATTGGAATGTGCATTAGCAGTCTGAACCGTTTTTTTTTTGTTTTTGGTACTTCACAATTCTTAGGTGAAAAGCAAACCCTAAAATACTTTGAAATATTTGTCAACTTTGAAGATAAACTGGATTCATACTTAATGATTTTGCAATGGAATAAAATATGCCGTGAAAATACCGAAATTCGTCAACTTATCAATATCCCAACGAGTTATCTACATACATAAGCAATGAGTTATTATGTGACGTAAATGTAATTTGTCCTATTTTGCCAATACAGACAAAGATAACTCACCTAAACACGACTCCGCTTGGTACTGCGTAAACGCATCGCGACATTTTCAACCGCGAAATCGCATCGCAACTTCACTCCTAACCCTGCGCCAGCTTTAAATCAACGCCAGCATTATGCAAATAAAACAACAATTAGTTGGCTTCATTAAGTGGCGGCGTTAACGCCCTAAGCCGCATTAACTGCGCCGTAAACAGTGAGTGGATCGCTTGACCGTGCCATCCTCGCCTCGAAAGAGCGTATCTCCAGAAGAAACTCGACGCAATTACGTCTTTTTAAGCAAGCAGGAGACCACGGCTTTACGATAAGTGCAGTAAGATTTACTAGCCCGCTGGAAGATACTCCAGCCGAAGCCACGGAGTGCAGCTGACCTAGCTTTAATTGTTTCATTAACTTAGCTACGTATTTTATAAACTAAGCGTGTTATTTAGTGCTCTTATTAAAGTTGTGTTACTATCTACGGGTGCCTACAGCGCGATTCCTACAGGACTAGAATGGGTCGTCTTCCGGATTTGTTGTTAGGAAATTACTTGAATTCTTCCATCGTAAGTTTATCGTAACACTAAAAATCCCCAAAATTTTATAATAGGTTGTTGTATAATTTTAATTGTATAATTTTATTCGCTGTTACTTATACAGATATTATATTATCAAATTCGAAGATTCTAAATTCTTACAATTTGAATGGAATCTCGTTCAATTAATCTTTAATTATGTAGACTAAATACAAAACAAAATCACTTGTCGATTATTGTAGCAGTAGTAAACATACAAAAGGTGTCGAGTTATTTTACTCTTTGATCATTAGTTGCTGTTTAGTAAACATTTTACAATTTTTCTGCACGTGTATACCTCACGTATGTTGTTGTTATTTTCGTAATGTTTTTGAGAAAATTGACTTTGTGCAAAATTTCTTGCGGCGCATTTTTTTATGCAATAATGGTCTTTCCGATGCGTGAAACGAGTCCTCCGTCAATCTTCATGCTTATTACCAAGTACTGAACATCGTAGCTTGTCGTTAGCTCAGCTCAGCTAATGTAGCAAATAAACAAACGTTAGATAACGATCTACACCCGTTTATTAAACGAGCGCTACAGTATCACCTTGACACGTTTACATAGCAAGATGCACTACCAACTACTCTCAGTTGCCTTGATATTGCGTATCATAGGGTTCAGCCATCCGTGCGTCAGCCTAGATTTAATATGGAGCGAACTATGTTCCATAGCAATGCGATGTAACACAGGTTGCAACATTCCCATAGGAAGTCTTGACACAGACCGCGCGCGCGTCCCAAATTCCCCTATACATGTTTGTTACAATGTGTGGCTTGTCATGTTGCACCCAGTCCAAGTAATAGACTATCCAGTATTGCGAGTAACATTTGCTAGCGACAAATCACTCGGCAACGAGTCAAACTTTCTACAGAGCGACTGCAGTGCAAGTATTTCACAGGACGCTCGCGTGGAGCAGAATATTACTTCACGGTTTGTTTAGCTGGAGCCACTGCGATGTAGGTCAGATGGTCCCGCGTCGGGCTTTGATATTTTAACTAATATGGAGGAGCTCTTAACCTACTTCGGACTAGATTAAGGGTATCGTTTGAACGCAGAAGTTTTAAATTAGAAGTGAAGCCAAGAAAAGCTTTACGATAAGGTTCAATTTTGAGATTACTTCGAGCAATTTACGCTTCAAATCAAACTGAAGTAGATAGCGTGTCATCTCATTACAAGTAATTCAGTTTTAACATGTTCTTGCTAAAAAAAAGCCTAAATTTCTTCTTACACAAGTGTATTGTCACTACTACAAAAGTCAGAATTTTAAATTACTTGAGACTTTCTCGTTCTTGATAAAGCTACGGTCAATAACGGCTTTAGTCTTCTGTGCAGAACAACTGCAAAATAATGCTAATATTTGGATCGTAATCCCGCGAACACATATTTCTCATAACAGCTAAATGATTCCAGCAATGAATGGCCACTGAAAAGCGAGTGCCTGAAATTAGCTAAGCCGCGCCACTAAATCCACTCGCGGCGCTGCGCGGGATTGCCGTATTATCATATTATCAGATATTAACTGCAAATGAAGAGCGGTGGCCGCGACTGGCGTACTTCACGCCGCAGACTTCACAAGCTCATCAAATTATTCCACTAATTTAAAACAGTTCAAATTGTAACACCGTTTTTTTTCGTGCCTCGAACAGTCGCGGTTGGCTGATTTGCCAGCATTCGAAGCACCTTTGACAGCGCTCTGACGTTTGGAATTAGGAAAAGAAAGGAGTCACTTTCGTGATGGCGGCGACTGGACGAGCACGAGCTTCAATATAAATAGTGTAATCTTCATCCATCTTGACCGAATATTTGATGGCGGCGAGCTATTGTTAAAGGCTATCGATGGCGCGAGGTGACAGTGCAGAGGATATTGTATTTCTACAATAGTTCGACAAGGCGATGCTCCAAAAGCCAGTGTAAGGTGAGCCGCGTGGTACTTACACGTTCTAAATTTGAATATGTTTTCTTTGACGGGGAGATAATAATTCGTTCTGGTTACTTCTTTCAGCCATCACGAAAGCCGACCGATAGTCCTGCGTCGTCAAAACAGGCTACACCATGCATAGAATTACACCTTAATGCGGTATGCATTTCCCTTCTGTCTTTTGCTTTCGTGAATTAAACAATATCATGAAACCTTTCTAAAAGTGTCTTGGTTTTTCAGATCTCGCTGTTTCATGGGATGCTTAGCACGTGGTCTGCTTACTACTCATATTAACTGATTTCTCAAGCCCTTAAATGGTAAGGAAAACAACCTCGCTGCTTACCCTTTCCTATTTTCATTTAATTATTGTCTTACGTATGTTATAATCTGGAATTCTATTCCAGGGCTGTTTATCTACGGCTGGATCTGTTTATCTACGGCTGGATCTGTTTATCTACGGCTGGATCTTTTTATCTACGGCTGGATTTTTATCTACGGCTGGATTTTAACCTGCGGCTGATCTTTTTACCTACGGCCGGTTGTTGCCTACGACCGACTTCTTAATCCGGGGCTGCCTTTCTTATCTACGGCCAACTTTCTGCCTGCGGCTGCTGTCTTCCGGAGGTTGCTTTCCCCGAGGAGGTTGCGAAGCCACTTCTCTTCACTGTTGCTGGTCTGCTGTGCTGCATGCCGGGTACCCTGTCCCCGGGCATCGTGGTAGTTGTTGTTACGGACTGCGGGCTCATCGGTAAGGGACCAGTGTTCCGTCCCAAGGCTGGTGTGTCACAGCCGTTACGGCCTGGGCACTGCACCAAACCGGGTGAGTCTGTATTACCTTCCTTTCTACACACACACACACACATACACACTACTGCAACTAGACCTATAAATTAGGGTCTCTTTAATCTAGTATAGTGACTAGAAGGGTATGTTTTCTAACTATTTATATAGACTGTTTTCTCTGTGTAGTGTCACTATTTAGTTTCACTAAATAAAGACTAGTTACCAACTTAATTGTTTCATTTAATCCATCAGAAGGTCTCCGTTTGTGCGAGGAGTCTGTCTACCGTTTTTGTTTTCTTTTCACCAATTTATGTAATTGAACCTTAAAGGCGCCCATTCCTGATCTACGGTGGATAAGCTCCTTTGCCTCAGGCCACAGAACCCCACTGCCCAAAGTCTCTCATGCTCTCCGACGAAAAGCGGTTACAAAATTAATCGGAAACAACAAATTCGTCGATGCTTTTTCCATTTCCCAACGATATTTTGGTCATTTTACCCCTAGTACAAGTGGAAATGGCATAGGTACGTTCACGTGAATACTAGTGTGGAAATCGGTATCTCTTTAAGTTGAAATTTAGCTGATGTATGATATGAAAAACCTTGCTTTCATTACTTACTCATCATTTAATTGTAAGTGGTCTAAGCTTTTAGATTCTTAAATAGCACAAAAGGCTTGCCTCGTTAAAGGGTGCGACAAGCGGAGCTCCGCATACGTGCGGAACGCATTCCCATTCGCATCTACTTGATGCCGGACACACGGTCGTCTACTATTTCTACTGAACGATTGGATGTATCAGGTGTGCCTTCTTTTGCGTCGTCTACGAGCTGAAATGTATTCTTTTCCCCTAACACAAGCATCGAACACTTGGCCAAAGTTTCCACTCCGTCTGACCCATGCTCCATTTCATTTAACGTTCTAATAATACACGGGAAAGCTCTCCAACGGTCCACTCGGCATCGCTGGCTGTATGGCATCAATCCCTTTGTCTGCGCGTCAAAGAAACAATTGGTCTCGTCAAGGCGATACCAATTAGCACGCAGCTTCGTTAGCCGGCGTCGTTCGCGATACACTGCCGCGTCCGCGCCTCTAATGACCACTCGGCGCAACTCCGCGAACATTGGACGTCGTGTTTAAGAAGACTGGAGGTGACTCGCAACTGTTTGCTTCCTTGGTAGTCGGCTGGAGCCTCATTACGGGGAAAAGATTTTGATTCCTGCTTTCCCCGGATTAGTTTGTTTGTTGTGGTGACGGCGTTCGGTTGTAAAAGTTTGAACAATTTGACTGGATTACATATTGTCAAAGGAAACAACTGGGGCTTTGGGAAATCTCATATTTTAATATTGAATATCTCTAAACGATCGACATTTTTGAAAGACTACTAATTTACAAATGTAACGCGGTTAGTCGCCAGTTCAGTTGCCAGTGCCAGTTGACTTATGATACGACAGAAACCTTTTACAAACAAAATACAACATTTTAATAATACTCGTAACACCGCCATAATAAATAATGACATGAGAAGTGATAACATGATAACATGATGACCCTAACATGGTGCGTACATATTTACTGAATTGAAAATCCCAAACATCGCGCCCGGCTGAGAGGTTTCCCCAATACTAGCTGAAATTACTTTGATTAAGCGATTCAATATTGTTTAATGACTTTTACGTCTACAATGGATAATAACTATTGTCGGCATTCGAAGTTAATTTGAACTCCGATTCGATAATATTGACTCATTTCAACAGCATTTAATTTTAACAGCCTGTGAAGTGAGTTCCGATTAAAAAATTTTGCAACACATTGCTGAAATTATAATCATACCCCGAACTTGCCATGTTGTATATATTCCGTTTCATAACACTAGTATCTATCCAAGATCCAAGCGCTATACCGAGGACATAATCGGGGTCATCCTCCATAAGAATGGCGCCGCGGGTTCGATTCCCGGCTAATGGACCCCGGGAGCCCGCGCACGACAGGCCCTGATTAATTGAATTGTAGATTCACATGTACGCGGGATTGCTTTCACGCCCTTTCATTTGGCTGACGTTTTTTGCCTAAAAATATCTTGTCCTGAAAGGGACAAATTAAAAGCTTTCAAAATGGACACGTGCGTAGAGCTCCGCAACAATGTGTTTTAAATGACGGTCAAACAAACACTACCTGAATTAGATACACAATTACTTGAGATTTGGATGATGTTAATTTAATTAATAAATGACGTTAATTTTGCTCTGGGAAAACGCTTAGAGGAAACAACAGGAGACCCCCGGGCAGGCAGCTTCCTCGTTCGTAACCATATAGCCTTACTCACCTGCTCGTCTTTTTTTTGGGCTTAATTTGAAGTGCTTACTAGTGCAATGTTAGTTATTTATACATATTAACATAATAATGTGTACAAATATTTAACTTAAAAAGCCTTCTAAATTTTAGCGGATTTTTGATTAAATATATAAAATATTTTCTGAAAAGGAATATCTTTAAAACGAAAGCATGATTAATTAGAAGTTTTTTTTCTTTTTCGTGAAACCAAGCTGCGAGCATGGAAAGGTGCATAATTAAGGCTTCAAGAAGTTTTATAATGTAGTTTATCTTGTGATGATAGAAAAGTTATGTTAATATTGTTGGAGTTTTAGTTTTATGTTACAGATGGCAACACTAGTTGTAGATATATAGACTTCTGTATCTATGTTCAGTTGTTTTTCGTTGCGATAATAAAAACCACAATTAATTAATTTGTGTGTTTAATTTATTAGTAAATTAAAGGATAAACTGAGATATAACAAATATTATCTGCTTCTATTTTATATTCCATGAATACACATTCATTTTGAAATGAAAAACATAAACTTCGACTTCTCGTAACGAAAGGTGCCCCAGCTCTATTTACGAAACAAACACATACTGCAAAAGTGGTTTAAGCCGCCTGTTACCGGGTGTAGAGGTGAAGCCCAATCCTGTAAAGTTATGGAGAAACTTACGCGTATGCAGATTGTAAGCCCTTAACACGCTTGAGCCTTACACTCATAACTCAGCACCTCACATTTCGGTGTTAGTCGTCTCAAAATTCGCAGCGCAACTTTAAACTTTATTAGCATTTCCTACTAAGCTTTATTGTTCACTGCACTAATGGCTCTGCCGTCAATCTCGAATAGAACTTTAATACGGACACAGAAGACGCTTTTTCGTACCATCGGAAACTTTAGAAAACACAGCGAAGTAAATTCAACTTTATGGGAATGTGATCACAGTTGTTATTGAATTTAAGCGACAATAATCTACATTCTGAATGCAAGTGCTGAAAGTCCGCGTCAGCGAAACATTCCGATGCTACGGAGTGACTTTAGGATCGCTGAAAAATCGTTTTGTGTATTGCTTTTATTTATCCTCCTTCAGTCTTATCTTTGGCTCTTACCCTCTTCTTATTCGGCTGCATTAAGGCATTCGCTACACTGCAGCCGACTCCGCATGTGGCGCGCAGAGCGACCGATCACGTGCGCGAGCGGTGATTGATGATTTGTAGCTTAGTGATCAGTTTTTCGTTTATTGGTCGGTTTCAAGCGGCGACGGTGGTCGTGTGGCATGAGCTTAAGAATACTTCTAGTAGTAAGAGGACTGATGGAAATTAACTGGTCGTTTTTACTAAGGCTTCGCTATCTGCTCGTCTGTTCATCACCTGGCTGTGTTTTAAGAACCGCAAGAGCTAGACAAATTGAAATTTTCATAAATTATTATTGTATTTCTGTTTCCGCTTTAACGACAAATACTTACTCCCGTACAAAAAACACCTCTCTTTTGCATATATGTTTGCTCGATATCGAAAAATGGTAACAGCACTTGTTTACCCAGTCGATGGTACAGAACCCTTTTCCTTCCATCCCTTTCTTCCCTAGACATCGAAGTAACCGTTTGCTTTTGTCTGCAGTGCCGTCGGCGCGCATCCTGGGCGGGCCCGACCTGCACGTGGACATGGGCTCCACCATCAACCTGACCTGCCTCATCCAGTTCAGCCCCGAGCCGCCCGCCTACATCTTCTGGTACCACGAGGACGAGGTGAGCTGACAATGATCAACTATTTCAAACACAAGATACGTGAGACTCACTCGCAGTAAAATAAAAGGGAAGCACTCAGTTCCTTTTAAATAGAAACATTTAAAATAGCGCTGCCGCCGTGGCGCGATGCTTCCGATGATGGCTCAGGAGGCACTTTCTCCGTATGACCTTAAAAATTAAGAAGGTAACGCGGTCTTTTTCTAAAATACCACTTGGACTCAAAAGTAGACTAGTGTAGAAACACCTAAAACAAGTGCGCGTCTCATAGAAGCCGCCGTGGCATTTGCTTCCGATGAAGGGCTACGAAACGACCAGAAACATGTCGAGTTAAGTAGATTTAAGTATTTCACTATGAGTGAGACAAGAAAAGTGTTATCTGGGGGCACGGCCGTGCCCCCACCAAGTCGAGCAAAAAAGCGTCACGGCCGTACCATCCTTTTCTCGAAGCAATTCAGACCATTTTCGACCCCCTGTAACTTCGTTGTGGATAAAACTAGAAGACTGAAATTTTCAGTAACCATGCAGGCATTGTAAAGACACGTATATTTCAAATTTCATTCAATTTAAACCAGTATTTTAAGAATTAAAACGGGTCAAATTTCTTAATTTTGTCACTCACTGACTCAACGATCATCAAAAGTATAAGGCAAAATACAAAAAGAAATGAGGTCCCATCAAAAACAATACTTGTCAAAAAAAACCAAGTCTCGCAACTCAGTTGTTCTGCGGTAAAAAGTTGTGAGATCCATGTCGGTATAACATGGTATAAATAAATATATCGAGACTTGGCCATCGCCTGAAAACACATGTAAATTCAATTATTTAGTGCGATGGTCAAGTCTCGATATATTTATTTATACCATGTTATACCGACTTGGTATTACATGGATCTCACAACTTTTTACCGCAGAACAACTGAGTTACGAGACTTGGTTTTTTTTGACAAGTATTGTTTTTGATGGGATCTTATTTAACCAAAGTTGTTTAAATAAGTGTTTTATTTTGTGAATTAATTATTTAAGTATATATATTTACTTTAAAACTTTAAAGTAGTAATATTTCAAAGGTTTAAATTTAAAGGTCAAAACGGAATGTCTAGTATTTCGTTGCCTTTACAATTCCTTCTCGTTCCTCTGATTTATAGAACAGAAGAGGTGATATTCCAAAAATATTATTGGAGTCCACAACCCCAATCACTCGGCAACAAAGGGCTCGTTTCCATAAAATTAAGCTTAATTGTTTTGTCGCCGCTTCCGCCGGGAGATAAGTTTCTTTGTCCGGGCGGCGCAGGCGGCGAGGCCCGACTTTGATGGACACTATTTTTAACTCAATTTCTTCTACAAGACAAAGAAATGAATGGCCAGCAAGTTGTAACGGTGCACTTGAAACGAAGTAATTTACACTTTCAAATTCTATTCCAGTGAAATCGGGCTTCAGTATACGTCATTTTTAGGGTGAAAACGGGACCCTATTACTGAGACTTCGCTGTTCGTGCTTCCGTCCATGCGTCCATTTATCGCCACGCTGTATCTCACGAACTGTGCTAGCTAGGCTAGACTGCTGAATTTTTCAGTGATTATCGTTTTTTTTATATCCGCTAACAACAAATCCTAAAAATAAAATAAAAAAATATTTATTGGGAGCTGCCACAAATTAATCGAAGTTTTTTTTGCTGTTTTTTGGCCAATATAAGTAAAGGTTGACACTTGATACTTACTAAGATCGTATTTAAAATCAGACGGAATTAATGTAAACAAAGTTACGTCTTTGTCAATCTGGCATTTCAGGGGATCTTATGCCCCCATTCACGATAGCTCCGGGACGTGGTCGAATCCTATAACCTGGTCCAATTTGATCGTTTTACCTAATGATTATAAATGCCAAAAAATATGTTAGATGCAAAACAACAAATAAATATGCTAAATTTAGCGTAATTTGCTAAATTGGCAGCACTGACGAACGAACTGATGGCTTGGAGCCACGATCCGGCATTCACGGTAAGTTTGGCGCGACGCGCCGATAATATCGTGCGCGGACGTGGGTTCGAACTCTGGAGCGACGATTCGCCATTGACGATCAAATTGGACCAGGTTAAAGGATTCGACCACGTCCCGGAGCTATCGTGAATTGGGGGCATAACGGTGATACCAGTGTAATAAATTAATGTTCCCAAAGAAAACCGTTTTCTCTTCTTTAAAAAGTATTCCGGTATTTTAATATCCTTAAAGTGTTAGTAGTCAACAAATTAAACTATTTAGTCATCATTTAAATATATACCAATATTTTAGAATATGGGTTTCTCTTAAATTTCATAAGTAAAAACATCTCAAATTCTAATAATGTTTTTCGCTGTCGGCCACACCTTTGTTTACCTTAATTCTACGAGATTTTAAATTCTACTATAGCTGTGCCCGCGACTCCGTCCACGTGGATTAGTGACAAATTTCCCCCGTTTTTTCCACTTTTCCAATGTTTCTTCGCTCCTATTGGTTGCAGCGTGATGTTATATAGCCTAAAGCCTCGATAAATGGTATATCCAACGCAAAAATAATTTTTCAATTCGAACCAGTAGTTCATGAGATTAGCGCCTTCAATCAAACAAACAAACAAACTCTTCAGCTTTATAATATTAGTATAGATTAGTACGGTACCATTCGAGCGAGAATCTAACTCGCACTTGGCTGGCTTTTAATAGACATTAAAATTCATTTTGCGTGAAACATGTTGCCCAAGCTTCTCCCGTCTGTTGCGAGTTTCAAGCATCCTGACAACTTCATTAAACCAACATCGATGTAAACGAAGATAATCCGCGCCACATTTTTAAAACAAAGCATATTTCTCGGCAACATGAGCATCTCAATCTTCTCGCGTGTAATATTTAAACAAATCTGTACTTCACGCGCGTCGTTATCCGGACGCGATCGGCGCTGCTAATATATTAATCACCTGTAGATGAGCCCCCCCTCCCCGTGGGGGTTGTTTACACGGTACGCCACTAATTAATCTAAATTGGGTCGCGGCAGCGAAACTTCGCGGGGAATTAATTCTCGAGCGAGCCGCATGCCGCACGCCGCACGCGGCATCCCCACGCTTTATTAGTTTCACAACTGATTGTACGCCTGAATACTAATCGACTCATTACATGAGTTGTTAAAGGAACAAAAGCAATAAATCTGCGATGCCATCGCCGAATCGACGGCTCGCCGCGACGCACGGACCAATTAGGCGCGAGATTGTTTCTGATTAACAATTTAAATCTTTTAACTTTTCGATGAGTAATAAGAATAACCAGATTTATTCTACCGGTCCTGTGGAATATTTGGCCTGTCGTCGAGGCCGCGATAAGGACTGATTTTGTAATACATTGCTGGTTTTACTGGTAAAATTCTGAGCTGTGAGCTTGTTGAGCGGGTAATGGATAGGAAGAATACTAGCTTGTCGCTAGGGTCGCGAAGCCGTGGCTATGTCGTAAGGACTTTGCTCTAATTTTATGACCTGCGCCCGGCCTGATGAAATGAGCGCCTCGTGATGTAGAGCCGCTTTAAATGCAGATAGATGATTTACTGCGATTGTGATCTATGTAGGCAACAATACTCGAGCTAAGTTTTCAGGGTTGACCTTTGTCACAAACTTACATACGATGACAAATTTACTGTGATGGATTAATGAAATGTCCCGATAAATCAGTTTGAAATCATTTTTCATCCTCAAAAGATGTTAAAGCTATGTTATGTTAAGATGTCCGCAATAGAAAAAACAGATTTGAGAGGTTTCCGCATATACCTATAATAGATATTTGATTGATATGCACTGTGCAGAAGACCAACCTCGGTCCAAAATTGTTAAATAATTTAATTGCTATTATTTAAAGTAAATGTGTTAAATTTCATTATTTACTAGTAGCATGGTCACTAAGTTACTAAATAGACAAAATTATAGACGTTTCACTTAGTTACGTTGGTGAGGGATTACGCTTGACTCATAGCGCGTGGAAGGTCCCTTTTAAGCCTTCGGAACCCCGCTATTATTCCCCATATCATGTCCAGAATGGTTGCCATGTTGTGAATGTACGCGCGTTAGCAGGTGATATCGTACGACTCGTCGCGCGGCGGCGTGTCGGTGGTGACGGAGAAGGGCGCGGCCACGACCAGCTACCTGCTGGTGCAGGACGCGGCGCCGGCCGACTCCGGCCGCTACTCCTGCTCGCCCTCCAACGCGGAGGTCGCCTCCGTGCGCGTGCACGTGCTCAATGGTCAGTATTTACCCTCACCACCCACCGTCCATTCCACTAACTACACTCTACCTCCTATGAAGCTGAAAACGCACTGACAGCGGAAGCTGTCAATTTTATAAACAAAACACTTATTTCCTGACCGGTGCGATATGCGCTTCTTTGTTTGATTTCGTATATTGCGACCGATACCGTGACGCCTCTGCAATACGCTACCCTCCTTCTGCTGTCAGTGCGTTCAGAGCTTTACTACGTCCTCCAGTGTAAAGATTCCTTCCGTTCACTAAGGTCACTTTCCATTTTAACCCTTTGTATCTACTACCCAACTCAGTAGGAGTGGTAGTTACCCTCTCTTATCACTATGGGGTATAATAATGGCTAGTATCTTGTCTCTTACCCGCAATCTGCCCAACTAATGCGATCTGCATACTCTTTCCCAACTGCTCGTCCTACCCATTACACCCTATGCCCATCATCCAGTGATCGTTAATCACTCTAAACACTAATCTACTCGAGAGTAGTCTAGCCTACTTTACTCACAAACGCCCTACCTATTTCAATAACCACCTACTCTTATCATATTATGTGTATTGAAACATAATGCCCAAAACCGGTCTCCATTAAGCTCATACCGAATTTTAAGTCCCAAGAGAAAACCCAAGCCCAGAGGAACGAGCTCATACTCGTTCGGTGGCTACCTTGATGCAGTTTTACAATCATGCGCCCCTGGAGACCTTCATTGTAAATCAATCAAGCCCAAATAGAAGGGCATTTTTATTTTAACTAAGTTTTTGCTGCCTCATCAGGTTTACTTTGTACAATGAATTAGAAAATTGGATAAAACTTTGAGCATATTTAAATTCTTAATTGAAACTGTGATTACTTGCTCAATTAACGGCTTTAATATTTCCAATATTTGTGCCAACGATCCAACTATTTCATTTATGTATCAGTTCATCTCATGAAAAGCGCTACAACAGTCTTCTTTTTGGTATTCAGACGCCACTTGAGAATCTTTCTTCTTAATTGTTCTTCTTGAAACGAGGCCTGCCCATCTTAACTTCAGCAAACAGATCCTTCTGTGGATGTAAAACAATGATGTTCTTCTGTCGCAGGCGAGCGGCCAGCAGCCATGCAGACGGGCTCGGCTGGGCTCTCCAACAGCTCGCACTGCATCGCGGCGCTGCTGGCGCTGGCGGCGCTGCACGCGCGCTGGCTGCGCGCGCGCCTCGACAGCTGATCGCCGCGCCCGCGCCCCCTTGTACCATACAATGTAAATAGGGTAACTTAGATAAGTAAAGCCAAGCTAATGTAACGGTGGTTTTGTCACAGGATGTGTTGTTTCACGAGTGTGTCACGAAATGTATAAAACTGGAAGTGAGTTACTAAACTGCCAATCTTCGAACCATCTAGCGCATTGCACTTCTCTGGAGCGTATGCGTTTTTTAGTGCGACCTATTGAAGCTCTTATTGTGGACAAGCGTAATTTAGTTTCGATATTGGCAGTTTGTTTACAGCTTCTAGTCTCTTGTAATACTGGAAAAAGTGTAAAACGAAATGGCCATAGCGGCTTGTAAATCGAAAAGCGTCAGTCTTTTATCAGCTCTTTATGTCAGAAAGAGACTCACGCTTGCACATGTATAAGGTATGCCTATGGGTTAAATAATACAAGTGGATACATGCCTGCGCTGAGCCTAAGTTTTGTGTAAACGGCATTAAGGCACGCTTCTGCCGATCAACCACAATCACTGCCGTGCTAATGTAGAGAGTAAATGTGTATGACATCGGCAGAAGCGTAGGAAATGGACGGCAAATATACCGCTCATTGTTTTGGCTCTTGCCAAAGTGAACGATGCTTTGGATAGTTACCATCTCTAACCTATTCCACCTAAATTTCTTAACAAAATAGGAAGTATAGGGTGAAAGATGGAAACTGCCCAGAAAACCTGTTAAGACAACGGTTCTTAAAAAAATGTCATGAAACGTTTGGCTTGTTGTAAAGGGGAAAAGGCTACGGAATCACGTTCAGTGACAAAAAGATCGATAATTTTAATCACTTCGGAAAGTGCGCAATAACGTGACACTTGATTATCTGCAAGTTGCGCTATAAATTGCGAATCCCAGCCATTTTCGAATTATCCCCGTCGCGGCGCTTCCCGGCGGGCGACGAACGCCGCTGCCGGGGTAAATTGAAGCTGGGCGGGAACCTTGCACTGGACTCTTGAATGTTATGGTGTTTCTAATAGATTTTAAGAGAACACTTAGCTATCAGATAATTACTGTGTAAATGCCGTTGGAGCAACATCGCAGCAATACAAAATACTAAGTATGTTTCTCTAGCCTAACTTAAAGTACGGTATTATTCCTCATTTATCCTATCCTTGCATTTTTGCACAGTGTAGCGTCGTTTCATAAGGTTATCGAATTAATTCCAAATTTTAGCCTGCGAGAAATGGTTGCAGTCAAATGCTCAGTCACTCGACGTTTTGGTTTACTAGACAGGTTTGGTTTACTAAAAAGAAATAAATGACATTTGAACATTACGTCAGAGTCCTTATTAAGTAGGGCCAAGGATTGGCCAAACCGGAGGTCTATAACATAATAAATATATGGAACGGCCGTGGCTAGTTGTCATTGTATTTCCATCGCATTCTTGTAAGTTACAGCTAAACATTACAACTGCGCTATGTAGTCAGGTCAGGTACATTTAAGTGTCTAAGGGTCAATTCCCACCAAAAGAGCAGCGCAGCGCGGCGTAGCGCAGCGACCCGCTCCGTGGAATGAGAATTTCAACTTTATTTTCATTACAATAAGACTTACTATCGCATGAGAAACTCTAACGATGCGGGCGCATGCCCGCGTATCCATGGTAATAACAACGCATTCCATAAACGAAGCCGCGCGACTGCGCGAGCCTTCGCTGGAATGCCCGAGGATGCTCGAGCAGTCGCGACGGCCGCTGTCAATACATATGACAATATGTCAATAATTATGTAAATTCCAGCGACTTCCTACGCATTCCAGCGGCTTCTCGAACAGTCGCAGGAATCGTCGCGCATTCTCCACGGAGCGGGTCGCTGCGCTACGCCGCGCTGCGCTGCTCTTTTGGTGGGAATTGACCCTAAGAGAAACTGCTATCAGTCTCACCTAGTGTCAGCAAAGTGGTTGTCAACGAAATCGTCATTGTCATGTCTTGCTCACATCTCAGCCAACCGACGCCCCACCCCGAGCATTGTGAATCGCAGTCATTACGCGAAGGGATTCACGGAATGAATCAAAGTGCTCCATTCGCAGTTAATTAAATTCGCCCGCATCCAAGATACGTTGGAAGTTCGGCGGAATTACATCACCGTACTATGTGTATGTGTACCGTATATACAAATAAATAGGTAACGCAACGTGAGATTTGAGGTAATTTGGCAGACGTTATTCATTTTACAGTACTTGAGCTGCTTTGTTGGTTTACCGTGAAATAACAGTAATACCTCTGTCTTTGTTATTTTGACAAAGTTATACAAATTAGAACTGTAATTTTAAATAGAGAAATATACGGATATCTTAAAAACGTTCATATAAGTTGAGTTTAGTTATTTCTGATACTTCACCTTGGGAATTTCTACCGTAACAGCTGCGAAACTTAAACAAAATCTCGTTTGGATTGTAGTCAAAAGGATACTACTTTCTATCTAATTAATAAAGGAAAGAAAGAAATTTCTCGTGTCAAAAAGTACTTGTAACACCAGATAATAAAATGAGGCTAAAAGAACCGCCTCAGCTAATGCTCTCTTTACGAGTACATGGATAGTGGAATTGAGAATTCTTTTACCCCGGGGATCACTGTAATGAGCGAAGCAAAAGTTCTGTCTTTTCTTAGATAACTTTTAACTGACTACTTAAAGTTACGTTACAGTCTAGCAAGCGCAATTGCAATGTGGTACATTGCAGAATTTTGAGTTAAGGGCTTGCGTTATCTATTTACATAAATGTTTTTGCCTCTATTACGCGTAACTACTCTTCATAGTATTCATTGTTTGAGATCTTATCCATGAATGGTAATGTGTGATTCACTTGTTTCTGTGTTTGTCTTGTTCACGATGCAACAAAGACAGCACCTGAAAAAAATAAATTAGAAGAATCTAGAAAAATGCGATCAAAGCAACTTATTTGTAGAGTTGACCGGTGGGGAATCACTTGCATATTACATAGCAACAGAATTATGTTTGTATTAGGCACTAGCTCACATAGGTACATACAACAATAAACACAAGTACACCACGCTTAGATAGACTACTCGTTTTAATCATTTTAGCGCCGGGGATGAAATCAGAAAGTAACCAGCCGTATTAAATCAACTTAACTAATTACTGCGAGTATTTTATTAATTGATTATGAGAGAGCCTGGCGGCGGTTGGTGCTGAGCCAAAAATTAAAAGCAGTCGGTGAACTTAGTGCGGCCACGCTTGCCCCTATATAAGGGAACGTCCCACTTACGTGAAACAACAAACAATACAATTTAGCATGTCGTAGGTACTTAAAGAAATTTTCACGGCAATAAATAACCACGTTAGTTTTCTGGTACTAGAAAACAAACAAACAATTTAAATTACTGTTAAGGTAGCAAAGCACAGCCGAGTTTAGTGTCGTAGGCCAAAACCAACTTCGGGATGGAGCGTCTAACTGGTTACAGTATACCTATTCAATCTTAACTACGAGTATAATACTAAGGTCCCATGTCCCATCTTTAGTCATTGATTTGTAGCTAGTTCTCAGAAATAAATGATTCCCTAAAAAAAATTAAAACGCATAGCAATTATAGTATCTGCCATAGAGGTAATCTCTTTGTCATGACGTAGTAAATTATACTGAAACCAACCTCAAAACAGTATTTTAATATATTCCATTATTACAAGTCAAAAATGGTGACACTAGCCCAGGCTGTCCACTTTATCCCGCGAGTAAATACGCCCTGGAAGCAGTCGCTCGCGAGTTGCCACGCCGAATAAATTGAATAATACCTAGCTAAGAGCTTTTATTATTAGCTTTAAGCTGAACAATGCTTCTCACTGAGAAGTCTTTGTTACACTTCATGTTAAAATTGAAGCGCTTTTCGTAGCTGTTGCGTTGACTGCTGTCTTCTTTCTTATTTTCTTAGTTAGCAAACTGTCTTTTGTAAAAATATGCAGACAGGTTCCAAATAAAAGCAAAGGAAATTGCACTTCACCCTCTGTTTTCGTAAATTTTGCATAATTTGATGACATTCAGAAAACTAAGTAGATTTCCACACTGTAACTGTATATATTTGACATAAATTTAACATAAAAATTTTATTCTATACTTATAAAATTATTGAAACACGTATTGAATTCAAAAAGTATTCCTTAATAATATTTTGGCCTTTCAGTATATATTTACGTACGTGAACAAAGGGACTCTTCTTCTAACACTGTATCTGTGTGTTTATACTCTCGGACAATGAATACAAATCGATTTCAAAAAAAAATGTCTCCGATTTTTCACTCTCCGTCGGTGTATTGCATCTCTTTTCATGCGTCCAAATTGCAAAGTACACGATACACGATACATGACATCACACACAGTCCATTAGTAACACTATGGGAAATACATTATGTAGAGCGGCGCATAGAATTGACACGACGTTGAGTTCAGGGCAGCGAACATGAATCGATCGACGCTATGACATCAAACAATAAGATTAATTATTTGCAGCCACGCTGAGTACGCCGCATACATTTTATACGGCTCATGCGACGTTAGCTGCGCTCGTTTTATCGTCAGTTCAGTCGATCATTCTTACAGGATGACGTGAAAATGATTGTGTAAACTATTCGAGACACCAGTTTCCTCTCAACAGATAACTGATTTTCATCAGACTAAATAGACGGGCACAATGCTGATGTCTACAGAGCATACATACGTGGCGAGCGAATTCAAAATTCACTCTGTCTAAAGTTCTGTTGACGACAGCACATATTATAACATACATACATACATAACCGTCACGCCTTATTCCCTGCGGGGTAGGCAGAGACAACAGAGCGCCATTCGCTTCTATTCTGACATACTTCTCTCGCTTCACTCACATAAAGCCACCCGCCACGCCGAAACCGTTCCCGTAGGGGCGAAAAGCGGACGTCTCACATATTATAAATAGGATAAAATGTATTTAAAAAATTGCAAAGGAATAAGTGACCGTAACTTACTATTCCGTGATAAGAACACGTACGCTGCAAATGCTTTTTGTGTGATTCTTTACGTTTCTAAGTTTTTTGGTCACTGCATCACCTATTTCACTTATAAACGGCCAGACAAATTTTGTTCGGTTACTAAATTTAACAAAATAAATTGTATGTATTAACTAGGTATAAGGCAATGTAATATTTATAATTTTGTGGCGACATTCAATAACGTTCAGCGCCAAGCGAACGCCAGCGCATTTTAGGCACGATTTTTTATTTATTTCTTAGAGTTTAAGCGAAACGCCCACGGTGACTGTAAATAACTAAATATTACAAAAATACATTTGTTTTAAAATTGAAAATTCTAATACAAAAACTAGATTTAATGTGGTTAAGAGTGGTCTGTACAATTCTAGATTGAGTTGTAAGGATACTACTACTAAGGGGTTGGGACTGCCACGTCACTGCGCCTCGTACATGCCCGATATTCATTTTCGTTTACACCTCATTTAGTTAACATTGACGTACTATTTTTATAAGAGGTATTAGCCACTGAATACCTACTTTTAAGTTTAATAATTCTTGTTATTCAATAAAAATTACAGCGATATTTCTACGATCTTTAAATTTTAATGTTAAGTATCTATAAAAAGTACGTTTCTCGATCTTGCTAATCCAGTACCATTACATTACATTACTATGTATTTTACTGTATTATAGTAATGTAACTTTTCGGTTGTAAAAATACTAGACTGTATAAACTCCAGAACACGTTGCGTAATATTATGTACATAGGTACAGGATGTAGTAGAATGCAATGGGCTAATAATAGAATGCAGTTGAATATCGCTTTTCAACTACCAACTTGCTAAGTGAGTCTAGTCGAGTCAAGTCGCGCGCGAGACAGACTATTCCTGTTGCTGTCTAACTCTGTTTTCGTGCAAAGCCTACTGAACTGGATTAGTTCGCTATGTTCTGGATTACTGGATTGATAAGACTCATTCACAGATTCACACTGACTTTGATGAATTTATTTAAATTCAAACCTATGCTCGTAGAGATGTCGCCTAAGTTCAAATGATTTTATACAGTTTTTATCTGTTTTTACACTAGCTACGTTTATCGGCCGGGTTCGAATGCGTTACCTCATATTTGTAGTTTCACAAGTCTAGAATAATTTGTTGGTGTAAGGCGGCGTGCGGTACTGTAACGCGGCTTAAACTAGTTTACCTACATTTTAAGTACCATGCCTATAATGTAATGGCAATAAATCGATCACATAGATGATAGATTTCATCAGTTTATTTTGTATTAGATTTGTATGCGTGTGCGCTGTGTAATTGATTGATAATGGAAGAATACCGATATATTTACATTTTAACACTGAAATCGGAATTTAATTTTAATTAAATGATTCTGAGTAAAAAATAAATAGTGAAATAAAACGGAATATTCACGTTGATTAGCAATCATTTACACGCATGTTATGATTCTTCTCAAATTCGTTAAAAACCGACAGTTCAATTGTCGTGTTCTAAAATCGCTCATCATAGCAAACCTCTACTGTTTATTCTAAAAAAAATAATATGATAAGGTTACTCTTTTCTTGAAATAGTCAGCAGAAAATGTAAGTTCACAGACACACAGGCATACAAAATTTCATGATTACGTTATTTACGAAAAACTCGAGAGACTTTTATATTTTTAATTTACAAATTGTTAAAATATTAACTTATAGGATAGGCGTAGATAGATATATTATAGTTAAACACGTTTCGTAGAAACAAACGCTTGAAAAATTACCTAGGTAAATTGTTTATCACGGATGGGCAAAGCCAAATGTTTAACGAATGTATTTGTTGAAATAATGGAAAAGCAAGAGTTTTATGAAAGGCAAAATATTTCAAAGACCGGGAAAGGGTATAAAAGGGTGCCTGCGTTAATGTGGGCTTGAGTGATGCATTACTGAGTTTACACATAAAATTAGTGATAGCGATGTCTGCTAAGCAACTTCTTTTGCCGGAAGTAGGTCAAGTGCGCTCGAGTCCGTATCTCGCGCATCGCTTTAAAGCCATCCGTTTCAACGTGACGATGTATAATAGAGGGCGCTGCTGCTGCAAGATGTTAATATTGTTAATTTAAATTGTTGTCAGTGAGTAATTGATAATTGCTAACAACAGTTTTTGCTTAATAAGCTACATCATGTTACTAGAATTTTAACGGTCAAATCTGAATGGGCATTTAAATACACACTGAATTGGTAGGTATTTAAAAACACATTAAGTAACAGATTTGAAAATGTATTTTTCTATAATCAAATACTTTAATGTTTTTCTTTGAATTCTTGAAAATTATGTTAGAATTTGTCCGTTCAAATTTTCCTTTGACCATTTAAAAATATATATTTGACTTTCCATTGCAGTTGTTTATTTTGATTGCGGTATTACTTGTGTTTTCAGTCGATGCTTGCATTCGTTTGCTCTGCAGCCGCTGTGTTGTTTGTTTTTATCGGAAACAAAGTTCTGATGAAATAATTTCCCAACCGGCTATATTTTTATTCGCTCTTGCAAATATTTCGGGCGGTGCGAGCATCGCGCCTCCAGTACCGCCGCTCGCCGCGTAGAGAATAATAAATAAAATATATTATTATAATAATTGTTGTGACGTTCGTTATGGCGTCGACAAATACATAATTGTACGTAACCAAGTAAGTAATTGTAAATTACTACTTTTAAATTGACACGTTTTGTATAGATTACTTGTAAATACAGATAGCAGAGGTTTAAGTAGGTTGTAAGGTTGAGTTCCGTAGGCAAGAGGCGCGGCCTCCGTGTATCATACGAGACTATCTATGTATAACATTCTAATGTATGTATACATAAACAGATAAGTTTGTTTTCAGAATAAAATATTTAATATTAAAATGTGTGTTTTCTTTAATGCCTGCCTACAAATGCAAATAAAAGTGAAATAGTTTACTTGCAACCACTCGTCTTTCTTTTATCACTGGTATGACAATGACAAATAACGACGCGACAAACATTTGACAAACACCGCCAATTTAGTCAATACTGATTCCCAACTAAGTAAAATCTGCAACTTTTTCAAAAAGTGACCAACTTTAATCTCTAGTCTAGCCCTTAAGTTCATTAGATCATTTCATGAAGTTCATTTGAATTAGGAACTTTATGACCTCCAAGACATGGGCGTAGCCGGGGGGGGGGGGTTTTGGGGGTTCAAACCCCCCCCAAAAAGTTCAGGCTCCCATACAACAATCGTGATTTTTTGTGCCCGACTCGCACTTGACCGTTTTTTTTTTGTTTTTTTTTGTAAAACCCCCCCCGAAACGAAATCCTGGCTACGCCCGTGCTCCAAGATGACTATTGTTTACAGTTTTTAAATTAAAGAGATCTTGAAAGAGTATTTTTGGAGACTTTCATCAGAGATTGACTACAATTTTTTTTTTCTACGGCACTTGCCTGCCGAATAGCGGGCAAGAACCATCCCTCACAGCGCACAGCCAGCGGCGCCGCGGCATGTGCCAGCTGTCCGCGCCGCGCCGATTAACATGCTGTTTATTTTCCGATGCGTGAACCCCGCTCTACCCTCAATGGCCCTTTTTGTGCATTTCCCTTGTCACTTATCAGTTTAGTCGGAAAAAAAGGACGTGCTACTGAATTTGTGGGTTGTTAGAACCTTCTGACATGAGAAAACTCTTTATTGTACTAAGAATACAAAGAACTTGTCTTATAGTAAATATAAAGTACTTGCGTTATTAGACTAGATACGAAACTTCATAGTGAACTTGTTCAGCGTCAGTCTTTCGACCACTTGTAAGCGATTGAGGTCGTGCTCTTAAAAGTTGACATGCACACATACACCACGCCTGTGTTCCCTAATGGGGCAGGCAAAGCACATGAAACGTTACATTGTCAAAACCATGACTATTCCACGTTTCAGAGCCGCATTTAGCACATTGTTAGGTTTAAGCATAGATGAAAGAAGTACCAGTGACAGGTTTCTAGCCTATCACCTAAATCATCACCTGAACCTATTTCTTTAGTAGCTTGTTACGACATTCACGGAACAAATGGAGTGGTGTTATTCTAAACTCGAAACCACCTCATCAAAGTTGACTTAGTTTAGAATCCCTAATTGAACAGGATCACTGGCAGCGTGGTAGGAGGCCTCGTGACCCGGCCCTCAGCAGCTCCGCGGCACATAAATCAGCGGCCGCCGCCGTCGGTCGCCGAAGCGCCAAACTTCGCCATCTAACTACGGCCAAATGCGATTCCAATGCCTTGATTAGAATCAAGACGAGCCGAATCGTTTTGACGAGATTGGATGGATGTAATTTGGCGGAGTGTAATTAAATAATATTAGATGTGTGTCTGCCATCGCAAGTCGGCTAATTGTGAGCCGATGTCGGCGCTTACTGGATAATCCAATAGTGAGGTAGGGCGAGATAGACGCGGAACGTAATTCGATATCGTAAAATATTATGTAATGTAACGTATGTTTTGCAGAGGCTGTGTCGCTTCGTTAGGCCTGTCCTTTATTAAAGCGATACGGAAACACGACAGCGTGTAAAGTGTAAGGACGTATGTATCGTGTTATAATGTTTATGCCTTTATGTGTTCGAAATACTCTGTAGTATCATTTTATCCATTGAAATTGTTGGTCTTATAATGGACTAAAAAATCTCATGTAACACAATACGCTCCGCTTTGTTTACTTGTAACTTGTTTTAAAAACGGATCTCTTTTTAACAATAACTGTTTTAAAAGAGGCTTCCGATTGAATTACGAGAAATAAGTTTCTGATAGACATGATTCAGCTGTAAAATAATATTATTATTTTAGTTAGCATGTATTATTTTCTACGTCCTTATCCTGACGCAGCACAATCTTAAGAGCAGAAGTTGAAAAAAAGAACTAGGTACAACAATTTGTAAATGCCAACGCATGCTTCTGAAATAAAAGATGTCACACAAAATTGCACCACATAAAATAATGAGACAATTAGGTAAATGATCCTCGAATCGAGATCAGAGATCGCCGCGCGCGCCGCCCTTTGATCGCGCTTGCCATCGTTCCGCGGAATTGGGTGCCGGCAGTTACGGACGTACCGTGAAAAATTGGGACACATATTATTTTGATATTTCAATTTAAAAATGTCAATTAAATATTTTATGCCGTGTGTCTACTTGTTACTGTTGTTAATAAATTACCTCCTATTGATTTAAAAATGATAATATCTATATTGTACAATGCACCTATAGCAATGTACTTAAACACAACATCCCACCCTATCACTTTTAACGTTTTAACTTATAGTTAGTTTTAACTGAATCTCACACACAAAAAAGTGTTATGGGCAGACAATTTTGCCGATGAATGTATCACATTAGATGGGATTTATATAAAATTCCTACAAATCCACATAATGTTATCAATTTATTTAACTTTAAAGAATTACGGTTCTGTAGCAGAATTGGGTTTTAACGAAAAGGTCTACTAGATAAGTAATAACTAAAACTTTGTAAAGCGCGCACAAAATTATTTTCGCAAATGACATCATATTTTTAATTATCTATCCCAGAATCGTAAAATATAGTAACTGTTGAAGACTTTTGCCTGAGCTGGACTAATTGCTGTTCCAGCTAAGAACCGTAATGATAACAGGTTTATGGCGGCGTCGCGTGCCGGGCCCGTCCCCAGGCGCCGCGGGGGCGACCAGCATCAAGGATCATTACCACGGGTTTGCGGTGACAGTACCTAAGTATGTACTGGCTAGCGACAGCGTGAGCGGGTACAGTGGGTACACATTGCGCGCTCGGCACTGCGTTGATAGCGCACACACACCGCGTTTAGCACGACGTTTAGCAAGCGTTAGTGGGGTCAGTTCGAAAATGGACATCCTAGTGCGTCTACTCTACGTAACCGGCATTTGGCGGCGCGTGTATCGCGCGACTAACGTCTGCGCTGCGCATTCATACGGAAATATTTGAATTTGAACGCGCGTTTGACAACCGCTTGATTATAAACCCTCTAGTATGTGTACACATCAACAGAACTTTTGGTTCATAAAACGGGCGTTTGATAGCGCCCGTTGTGTAGGGACTCGCTCTAAACGATTTGCATGAACAATTATTACTCCTATGACTGCTAGCGGCGCTGTTAAGTTCTCCATACAAATCATTTGTTTACGCCGTGCTATCGAGTACGCTCATTCTTGTGGTAATGGTTGAGGTATGATGGCGGAGTGGCTAAATTATTGCAGCCTGCACTAATGGTGAAATAATGCGTAAGTATAAATTTAGTAACTAGTAAAAGTAGGGAAGTACCTGTGGTGATGTCTTATTACATGCAGATTACGTAATCACCAACCACCTATTGAATAATGACATTACCACCGCCATAATCATCAAATCAATCGCACCACAATGAATTATAATTAAGAGCCCCCTCCCGCCCCAATCGAGGAAGAATGACAGATCAAAATCAAGTGAAATCGAGCGGAGATCTCGAGGGCCCTTTGAAGCTGTGAGAGCGCCTCAAGACGTTTGCTCCCGATCATAATCCTTGCATTAATTCGCGGGGGTTTTAATTCGCACCTGTTTGATGGGGGGGCGGGGGGCCTGGGTATGGGGCCATCGGGGGCCGGGGGCCTCGCATGAGCGGGTTGAGAGCTTTATGGTAAACTCTTTCTAATCGCTCATGCATAATAATCAGGCTCATAATGCGACTGCTGTATAATCTGCCGCTTTTATCAGCGCGAATCATGTTACTTAACGCGTTGTTGATGTCTACCATTCCGATGGGAACCTCTTGTTTCCCGTAATTTTTAATTACATCTAAGTTTGGTTATCTGTGTACAGGAAAGAAAATATCTAAAGCTTTGAATACTTAAATTCTAATAAATTTAGATAAAATATTAGTTAAATCTGTGTAGTTATCTTATGCATTGTTTTATTTTGTGATTGTTAGCTTTATGTCCCATCAAACCTTTACGTTACTAAATTATAAGCTCGTTTGGTTGAACGGTCATGCGCTATTTAGGAGAAATGCAGTGAGTGTCTTGTGGTCTTTTAGGTTTTTCCGTGTGTGATGTTGACGGTAGTTTGTAATAATTTTGTTATTTTATGTAGATTTACATTGTAAGAAAATAATGTAGGTATGTGTTATAGCAAAGAAATGCCATTCCTCTCCTTTTCTGCTAAGGATATCGGAAAAGAACCGTCTAAGGAAATTGGGTAAAAGGTATGCTTTAGGCGACATGCTGTGTCGTTGTTTAATTAACTTGTCATTGTTATACCTCTTTCATCAATGATTCAATCTAAAATTATGCTAAAAGAGGCAGCAAAACGGGAAATACTCATAATTTTGACTGTTTCGTTTGCTCTGCCTACCCTATTTGGGAAAACAGGCGTGATACGAACTTATACCAAAAAATACTATGATTTTGGATCAGTTCTACCGTAAAGATGTTTGTTCTTGCCATGTTGCTGACAATAGTTTTAGTTAGCCTTGTTTGCATTGTCGCCCATTATACATTATTCATGGCCACAAACAGCAAGCACCGCAGCGCCCGCCCCGCGGCGCTGCAAACGCACCGTATGCCGATATTTGTCTCTTTCGCCGCTGCGCTGTTGATTCACTTTTTTTCCGGGAAAAAGGAATCGTCTGAAATAATAAACCGGCCAAGTGCGAGTCGGACTCGCGCACGTAGGGTTCCGTACCAAAAACTGCAAAAAATCAGAATTTTTGTATGGGAGCCCCCCTTAAATATTAATTTTATTTTTATTCAATTATTTACTTTTTAAAGTAGATATTTAATTAAACATTCTGTGAGCATTTCAAGTATTTAGCTGTTACAATTATTTAAATAGACCCAAAACAGCAAAAAAAAAAACTGCAAAAAAAATAGGTTTTTTGTATGGGAGCCCCCCTTAAATACTAATTTTATTTTATTTTAATTATTTCCTTTTAAAGTAAATATTTAATTTAATATTCTGTGAGCATTTCAAGTATTTACCTATTACAGTTATTTAAATAGATCCAAAATAGCAAAAAAAAACACGTTTTTTGTATGGGAGCCCCCCTTAAATACTAACTTTATTTTATTTTAATTTTTTCCTTTTAAAGTAAATATTTAATTAAATATTCTGTGAGCATTTCAAGTATTTACCTGTTAGTTATTTAAATAGATCCAAAATAGCAAAAAAAAAACACGTTTTCTGTATGGGAGCCCCCCTTAATTATTATAATTATTTTAATTTTAGTATTTGTTGTTATAGCGGCAACAGAAATACATCATCTGTGAAAATTTCAACTCTCTAGCTCTCACGGTTCGTGAGATACAGCCTGGTGACAGACAGACGGACGGACGGACGGACGGACAGACAGACAGCGAAGTCTCAGTAATAGGGTCCCGTTTTTACCCTTTGGGTACGGAACCCTAAAAAGTAGCGGCCACGTGTTATCCCCGAACGGAAATTAGTTTCGTCCTAGAAGTTGCCTTTGACGTGAAAGATCCAAGAAAATAGATAGGTAAACTAAATATCTTCGGAAACAGGAAAAATAATTTGTAAAGTCGCAGTCGCAGGCACAGGCCCTCGGTATAAGATAGCGCGGGCTGAAGTTTCCGCGCAGTTTAGCGCGGATTAGGAACATTTAATTATTTTTTCTTGCGTATTCATACAATGATGTTATCCTAGACAGACGGAAGGATAATATTATAGTGATACCGATTCTATTTATTTTAAAATATAGAACTCTAAAAAAATCTAAACAACAAGAATTACAGAAACAGATTCTTTATTTATAAAAAGCCAAGCGGTTATTTGACCGTAACATAGGAAGCGGTTTAACTGAATTGGACTCCTCCATCCATTGTGCTCTTATAACACAGCAGAAAAACCGTAATCCTATAAGCAAAGGGAACCGCCATGGCTTATCTTCAAATATTTTTGCTCGCAAAATACGGTTCGGCCTTCGATGCCGTTCAGTAACAATGTTATTGTTGAGATTGGGTATTGTGGGGCAGCGCGGCGTGTGCGGGGGCACAGGCTCGAGGCACTAGGAGATACTGAAGTCTATTGGATCCATGGGGAATGCACCTGGACAATCACCATGATACAATTATAATGAAAGTACCCGCTAGCGTCGGTGTAAATGATTTGTATGGAGAATTTTACTTCCACAAGTGACCTAGCGGGTAGTGGGTTAGTGTGCTAGCAAGTACGGTCATTGCAAAGTCTTGGTAACGGCACAGGCTATTTCCTCCTTACCGGAGTTAGGCTTGCTCGGCCGAGGCAGCGTCTGATGACCTATTTAACTAAGTGCCCGCGCGCAGCTCCGGGTCACGCGTCACATTTATTTCGCGGATCGTCGCAAAAAACTGACGTTTCTTTTGGCGGATTTTTATGGGGCCTGCGTTGCTTGTAGCGTTTCCGTGAATTAATAATCACGGAAAGCTTTAGATGTGGCATATTGTGGCATAAAAGTACAGGTAGATGCTGTATGTATAAATACTCAGCCAACTAAAATTATGAGCTTTTTCTACAACGCGATACCCGACATGATTGTCGTCTACTCGTTTAAAATGTACTAAATTACATTTCTCTTCAATTTCAATCTCGAGCTTCTGTCTGCGCAGAATTGTTATCTTGGATGATATTGTAACGTATGTATAATTTTCGTGACTATTTTTTACTAAGTGAATAGGTAATATATAGAACGAATACACCTTCAAACATCCAAATATTTCATCCGATACTTTCGCATTTGTAATAATCAGTAGCTTGTCAATATGACAATTTTAAAGTTCAACTTAGCCCCTGATTCTGCGACACGCAGATTACAGATTCTAAATTATTAAACTGTTAAATCGCTAATCAACACTTCATCATAAGATCATAACTCTAAGAATATCAAGTCACTGTATCGGCAATTAAGTACACAGCAAATCGCTTAGCAATGGCATTCTCGCGTCACCGGGCGCGGCGGGGCGCCAGGCGTCATGGGCTGCGAGACAGCGGGGAGCCCGCCCGCGGCGCCCTGAGCCGAGGGGTGCTCCGGTGGCAGCGGAGTGCGGACACGTGTCGCGCGGCGTGGCGCCGCTGCAGATGCAGGGACGAGGCGGTTGAGCTGGAACAAGGCCATGTACGCAATCTACAGTCCAAATGGCCGGCTACTTCTAAACTCCCGGTTGTTATAAGTTTGACGTCATTGTCTGTCTGTTTTAGTACCTACGTGTATGTGTGACATCGTAGCTCTGAAATGGATGGACAGATTCTGAAGCGCGTTTTTCATTCCAAAACCAGTTTGTTGCGATGTTTTTTAGGGTTCCGTACCCAAAGGGTAAAAACGGGACCCTATTACTGAGACTTCGCTGTCTGTCTGTCCGTCCGTCCGTCC
>BHDV01034131.1:45003-57474 GCA_005406045.1 Adoxophyes honmai | reverse complement strand
CAAAAAAAAAAAAAAAAAGTATGTGTGTGTATGCAAATTTACAAGAAAAATGTGTTAGGACACGTCTGTCGAAGGCGCCTTTGAAGACCGTATTTCGATCGACCAAAATCGCAATGTTCTAAAAACAGGTCAAATTAAAATTGCCCAAAACCGTCTATAGATGTGTGTAAATATGACGAAAGGGATGAATGTAATGAAGCGAGAGAAATATGCCCGAACAGTAGCGAATGGCGCTTTCTTGTCTCTGCCTACACCGCAGGGAATAGGGCGTTATGTTCTTGTATGTTAATTTTTACATTACGTCCTATATAATAGATTTATCCATCTAAAGAAAACACTATAATATGACAAGACACGTAATAGGGTACATTCTTAATAGAAACATAACTACGTCTACCATGATGAAGTCTACACGCAAATTCGGGATGCTATGTTACCTACTGCACGCTTAATGGAACTGAGCTGCCATGCACCGTAATTACACTCAACCGGCCATTAAGTAATGAGACTTTAAATGGCTGAATTAACTGTATAATGTCCAGAATCTCCCCAGTCGTTAACTCTCAGATTATAGTTTAACCCACAACATTGCAGAACACGTAAACGGTAAGCCCATGTACGGTGTATGTACATTGTAACTTGCACGGTGTTATTTTAATTCAGAACAGTGACCACTAAGGGTTTAAAAATCATATGTCCCTTTGTCACATCCTCATTCACTACTATCTCTGTAACGAAAATCGTTTGATTTCGTAATCCGAAGCGATTTGGTTGCAACAATGTCGGTGACATCAGGCGGACAGCACGCAACACGAAGCAGCCGCCGCCGGCTCCCGCGCAGCCGCGTCATCCTATCATCCGGCATTACGGGCGGCGCGGCTCGCCGGCGCCCGCGCCAAAGCCCCGCCGACTCGTAGGGCTGCCACCACGGATCAGAATAAAGAAGGTTGGATAGGCAAAAGTCACACTTTTGTTTGAAAACCAGCGTCGCCACCTGTCTCCCACCAAAGAACTCCACTACATCAACAATAATAATAGATACACAATTACGCACACTAATACACGTAGAATAAAGAGCTGCAATTGGTTCGCACACTGCGTCGAAAGTGCGTACGTACGAGACAACTACCCGCACAAGATTCACTACAAACTCAAGTCCGGCGAGGCCGCGATCGAGTTGCTGAAGCGTGTTTATTTTGATTGCTTCGTTATCCATTGCGCGTCAAATGTATCTTCACCCGAAATATTTGCGTACTTCAACAGAAATGTACATTTTCTGTGTTTCTTGGCGTAATTGTTGTTTCTACTTAGAATTTCATAATTAAAAATGGTTTTTTCGAAAAATATACTATAAAACGAAGGTTCTATGCTTATCGGTGAATATAAAATACTCCTTGCTTGGTACTTGAGGCCTGAGTCTTTAACCTACTCGTAACAATCGTACAATACGGCATTTTCAAAGGATTTTAGCGCAGCTCCGCACGGCGATGCAAACATCATGCCACTAAAGAAGTATGAACGCGTGGTTCTTAAAGTATGACTCTCTGATCATACCTGTGGTGCGTCTGCCGTGCGCATATTGCCAATCCAACCTAATTTATCTAATCCGTGGCTGCCACTATTATTAACAGCTGATCCCAATGTGATACATCCCGCCTGTATTCCCAAATGGGGTACGCAGATCATACCAAACGTAACATAGTCAAACAATGACTATTTCACGTTTCGCAGCCATTTTTAGCATAATTTTTAGGTTCTAAGTTAATGGGTTCGATATAATATAGTGACAGGATGCTAGTATGTCGTCTAAAGCATACCTAAATGGAAGGTTAAGGTATATATTAGGCGACGGGCTAGCAACCTACCACTATTATACCTGTCAGCTCAAAAGTTATTTAGCAAAGTTATTTTTTTTGTTTTGTCTATATAGTATTTTGTATGCTCTTCCTACCCCATTTTGGAATACAGGCGTGATGTATGTATGTATGTTCAGAGCAGAAGAAAAATTTATTTTCTAAACAGTTTTAACACCTGCGACCTACGAAAAGTTACCCGTAACCCGCGAGCCAGCCCTAATCGGTTGTAAGTCGCTCCGGTCCCGCGCCGGACCCGCGCCGACTCCGCGCCGACTGTAATCTCTAACAGATCGCTTGGCTGAGCTGTTGCCACTGCTGCTGGCCGCTGCTTGCCACGCCTGATCAGAGCACTAGCTCCCTCACGCCAAAGGACTTAATAGCCATGAGTTTCCTAAGGAAACTGGCTCTTTTGGTTTGTTGGAGTAACTGTGGCCGGACCGTGATATAGGTACTCGTGTCTGTCTAGTTGTTAATTAATACAATAATATCGACAGTGTAAATTTAATAACAGAATATTAATAAAACTCTGTAGAAACTATACTCAAATATCGTTCAAGGTTAAATTGATTTGAAGCCGTATATTGCTGTTATAATCAAATCATAATTAGCGTACTCTATCTAAAACTTAATAACTAATATTTTATAGGTACAAATGTTCCTGCTACTGTTTTTAGGGTTCCGTACCCAAAGGGTAAAAACGGGACCCTATTACTGAGACTTCGCTGTCTGTCTGTCTCTCCGTCTGTCACCAGGCTGTATCTCACGAACCGTGACAGCTAGAGAGTTGAAATATTCACAGATGACGTATTTCTGTTGCCGCTATACTAACAAATACTAAAATCAAAATAATTATTTTGCAAACCTAAAATTGCTAAAAATACCCTGAAATATTCCCCGAAAATGTGAAATATTTCGCAATTTTAGAAAGTTTCCTTTGGCATATTAGTTTTAATCAGTATTAGTTTATCAGTATTGCTGTGTGTGTTCATTAAATAGGTAAAGCAAGTAACAGTGACACAGCTCTTGCCGATGGTATCAAGTGCGACGTCACGTCTTGATTTGTTATTATTATAGTTGTGGGTCAGGTCGTGACAGGTTTGTGCACAATTATTTGGCATTATTTGCGTATTAAAATTCCAAGTTACTGTTATAAATTTAATGTTTGTAATGATGATATTTTTGCCAGAATGACACGAAAAACAGAACCAAATCTTCTGGAAACTTCCTTCTGGAAACAATGAAATAAATTCACGAAATTTAAACACTAAATAATCTTGTCTTTATCATTAACTAGGGCTCGATCCTGCTTCGCACGAGTGTAAGCCTTTTAATGTAATTTAAATGCAATATGCTACAAATGGCGATACCACATTAGAAATCTCTAAAATTAGCAGTGTTAATCTAATATGTTATGCGTATTCTTCTTAAACTTCTCTATCTATTTAAACAAACCTCAACAAAATCCATTGCGTAGTTTTGAAGATCTAAGCATACATAGGGACAGAGAGCGAGAAGCGACTTTGATTTGTACATACTCACTACCACTACGTAGTAATAGCGAAGTGATGAAGTGACGATTATGATGATGTTAATGGTAAAACGTATGCGTTAACTTACACTATTAAGTACATAAAATAATCTTGCCAAGTTAGATTTCCAGGTCTGTGAGTATTTTGACTCTATCTAGTAAGGTAGTTCATTATGGTGACGCCATTACAAAGTTCATTTTTTTTTTACTATTAAGTCAGTTTAATACAGCTAATTTGTCACTTCAATCGATATTTAAACGTGTGTCATGGTCTTGTCAATAATATATTATTAACAATGAGTTCGCGGAGCTATTGAGCTAATTACGACATGATACCGCTCTGTTGACACAAGTGTTGCTTGCGTCTCACACTTTTGTACCGTAACTGCAAAGTCCACCGTTTTTAATCATTTTCTTTTTCATTTTTACAGTTTCAACAGCTTCAAATATAAGAAGTCGAGGCAAAAACAAATGTTATAAATATGTATTTTAAGAGAGATCTCAATAAGCAATGAAACCTTTTACATTCATATATATTTCAGTAGCAAAAACTATCAGCGATCGGCATGAAATTCGTATCCTGCGTGCGATCGGGCACATTTGTCACGATCAGACGATTAAATCCTTCGCGACGCAACCATTGCTACATAACACTGAAACTCCAAACCGAGCTACAAAGTTTTGTACGTAATGTATGTTGAAACACACAAACAGACAAGTAGAACCGCAAGAGGTGCTTCGTTCGAAAGTGGACTGTAACGATGAGGGACAAGCTTGTAAGTTGGTCCTAGGTTCCGACAAACCGGGCCGGCGCCTGCTGGCGACGCGCGATCAATCTCTCGCGACTGAGAGCGTTTTTCTCGGAGCGCCCGAGCGGACTGACATTTATTTCCTTTTCAAAGATTTTTCGAGGATGTCGTGATTTCTGGACGAGGCCGCTGGCCAGCGGGGGATGATTTTATTAGATGCTGCTTCATTAAGTGCCTGTATGAGGCTCGGGGCCGGTCGGGGCTTCGTCGACGCGCTGAGTAGCAATCGATATTATTCAAATTAAATAAAATTGGAATTGAAAACACTTAATATTGTCTTATATGTACCAGCCTGACCTGATTTACGTTTGTCCTATCTTAACAATGAAAATAGAATTTTCGTTAAAGAATATTTTATAACGTGATATCGTGACCAAGGAAAAAAGGGATTCATTTATACAAATAGAGATTACAAGAAATACAAATCTACTAGAGGATCGACTGATAACAAATGATGTTCATCAACCACAAACACTTGTAAACACGTTACATAACATACCTAGACGTAAGTAGGTAGATAACAATACTTACCACGTGTATAATTTAAAGACAATCATCTATTGGGTACTTAAATGGTTTTATGTACTATCGAACCAATTGATTCATGACCACTATAGAACCAATTTACAGTGAAAGCATTAGTGGCATAACATAGCCCAACAAAGGAAATATTTTTTACAATTACCGTGACAACGTTCTGCGGTGGGTTATGAATCACTTAGTTCCTTAGTTCGACTGTGCAGTGTAAAACCAATGAAATCACTTCAAAATTAAAACTAAAGCCCCTACCAAACTTAAAAAAATCTTCTAAACTAAGAATTTTACAGTGAATGAAACACGCAATGACTTTCCCCGACAACACAATCACACGGGTCCTTCGAGCCGGACGGTATTCCCAAATTGTCTGCATTTCTCCCGTTTGTCGAGACGCACGTGTGACGTCACCGCCTCGTGAGCCAGTCGGTCCGTCGAGGCTTTATCTAATCGTGGAGCCTTTGTCCCATGCGGGCTGTCTGCGCGGCTAGCACAAGAGGCTGCGACGGGCTTTGTCGCCACGTATACAACGGTACGTAACAAGCTCCATGTGAAGTAAAGACGAACATGCCTTAATGGATCCGTTATTATTCTAAATATTGCAGGTTGTAAGGCACTTTGTAGTCCATCCTGATTGCTACAATCAACTTAATACTTGACAAAGCTGCCGCAAATCTTATTATGTTCCGACGTGGATGTGTGTGTTGGCGTTTAGGTTTCTTGGGTAGCGGTGTCCGCTGATGACTCTGTGGGAAAATATCTATCCACAAATAAAAATCACTAATAACTATTTACACAATTTATTTACACTATAAACATTATATAAACATTACATTTATGCTAAGCAACGGAGAAGACGTGTCAATCCGTTGGCGAGCCAAGGCACAAGAGAGCACGCGCATGCGTGACATCTGTCAGCTTCGGTCCTAGCTCTACCGGAAACCGGAAGCTGACAGAAATACTTATTATTAACTAAAACTATGTACACATATTTACAAATTATAATTGTCGCCACATCAGCCCCCCCGGAGACCTTTACGGTCGATAAAACTGCGGGAAGCGCACCTGACGACCAGCACGAGTCACTATTGGCGATCTTGACATAGGAATAGTTAAAGAGGCGTTTGGCCTAGCCTCCACCTCAGACCTGTCTGCCAAAATATAGGCGGGTTTTAACCTGTCAATTGAGACTGACGTACTTTTACCTCCAACATTCACCACAAAATACTTAGAATGCCTCTCCACTACCTTAAAAGGACCAGCGTAAGGTGGTTGTAAAGATGCCCTTACGAAATCCTGTCTTACAAATACATGAGAGGAAGTTTGTAAATCTTTGAAAATAAAAACTTTGTTAGAACCATGCCTAGCTATAGCAGAAGGCTGTAAATTTTGAATTTGAACTCTTAAGCGAGACATAAAATTAGAGTAGTCAGGAATACGGTTAGCGGATGATTCAAAAAAATTGCCAGGTAGTCGTAAAGCTTCACCGTAAACTAATTCGGCTGTTGACGCTGACAAATCGTCCTTCCATGCGCTACGTATACCAAGTAGTACCAATGGAAGAGATTCCGACCAGCTTTCATCAGCATGGCACATAATAGCAGCTTTTAATTGGCGATGAAAACGTTCGACCAATCCATTGGCAGCCGGGTGGTATGCAGTCGTTTTAAGATGGCTAGAACCCGTCAAAGATGACAGTTCTTTAAAAAGATGCGATTCAAACTGCTTGCCTCTGTCAGTCGTCACCTTTTCCGGGCAACCAAATCGAGCAATCCATGTAGAAACGAAAGCTTTGGCAACGCTTTCAGCCGTAATGTCAACTATAGGAACCGCCTCAGGCCAACGCGTATATCTATCAACTGCGGTGAGACAATACCTAAACCCGTTAGATATGGGAAGCGGCCCAACCAAATCAACGTGAACATGCGCGAACCTACCGGAAGGGACTTCAAATTACTGAACTGGGGCGTGCACATGCCTTGATACCTTACACCTTTGACAGGCTACACATGCTCGCGCCCAGTTCCTACAGTCCTTCTTAACACCGGGCCAGACGTAGCGCTCAGTTACTAATTTAATAGTATTCCTAGCACTCGGGTGACTAAGTCCGTGCAAACTATCAAATACCTGTTTACGAAACTCAAAAGTAATAAACGGACGATTAACAGGACCAGACACATCACAAAATATTGATACTTGAGAGTACTGAACTTTTTGCAACTTCAGCGATGAACCGGTTCGAAGTAGTGTTTGTAGTTCCTCGTCCGTAGCCTGAGAAGTAGCTAAAGCGTCAAAGTCTAGTCCGTCTGTAATAGCGTCAGTCCTCGAAAGCGCGTCCGCGACCACATTCTCATCGCCTGATATAAATCGGATGTCAGTAGTAAATTGGGAAATAAAATCAATGTACCTGAATTGACGCGGAGAACACGAATCGAGAGACTTTTTGAAAATAGATACAATCGGTTTATGGTCAGTTAAAACAAAGAAAGGTTTCGTCTCGATCATGTAACGAAAGTATTTGACTGACTCATAAATGGCTAAAAGCTCACGATCGTAAGCACTGTATTTAACTTGAGCTGTTGTGAGTTTCTTCGAAAAAAAACCTAACGGCTGCCAGTGACCAACCACCTGCTGTTGCAACACAGAACCAATAGAAGTGTCACTTGCATCCGTAACTATGGCTAAAGGAGCTGTTGAATTTGGGTGTGCTATAAGTGCAGCGTGCGACAAACTAGCCTTGCAAGCCTTAAAAACGTTTTCTAAATTTGGATTCCAGTCAATGGTGTCGTTGCTTTTAACATTCGACCCACCAAGTAGTGCATGGAGTGGAGCCTGTAATTTTGCTGCACCCGTAATGAAACGCCGGTAAAAATTTAAGGCACCCAAAAATCTACGAAGTTCCTTTACTGTTTTAGGCTGCGGAAACTGCTCAATAGCTTTTACCTTATCCCCAATAGGTTTAGTACCTTGTGATGACACCTGATAACCTAAAAACTCTACCATTGGGACAGCAAAAACGCATTTATTGTTATTGAGCAAGATACCGTACTCACTAAATCGATCGAAAACAATACGCAGGTGTCTAAGGTGTTCCTCGTCATCAGCAGAGGCGACCAAAACATCATCTATGAAGGGAAAACAGAAATCAAGCCCCCTAAGAACTTCGTCCATAAATCGCTGAAAAGTTTGCGCCGCATTGCGCAAACCGAAGCTCATGAACGGAAATTCAAAGAGTCCAAAGGGAGTTGTGATTGCTGTTTTCGGCACGTCTTCTTTTGCGACAGGAATTTGATGATATGCACGCACCAAGTCCAATTTGCTAAACACTTTTTTTCCAAAAAGGTTGTGCGAAAAATCAGCTATGTGGCGTACCGGATATCTGTCTGGCACCGTGCGAGCATTGAGTGCACGGTAATCGCCACAAGGACGCCAACCGTTGTCTTTTTTAGGCACCAAATGTAAGGGAGACGACCACGGACTATCCGACCGCCTAGCGATCCCAGAGCGAACCATATCATCAAATTCCTGACGCGCAATTTTCAAACGGTCAGGTGCTAGTCGCCTAGGACGCGCAAACACGGGTGGCCCTGGAGTCGTCTTGATGTAATGCTGCGTCTGATGCTTACATTTACGTCCAGAAGGGTCTCCGCACGGCCGCATTACATCAGGATACTCTTCAAGAAGCTTGTGATAAGGAGAGTCACCTGTAATAACCTTAATCTGAGGGCTGGGGCACGCGGAAGCAACCAGGGCGGCTGATGCGAGCGACGTAGTACCATCGATCAAGCGTGAATTACGCACATCTACTAGTAAATTATAAAACGACAAAAAATCAACGCCTATTATAGGTTTACTCACATCAGCAATGACAAAACGCCAGGTAAAATTACGGCGTAGACCTAAGTCTAAGCTTAAATTGAGAAAACCGTATGTAGAAATTACAGTGTTGTTTGCGGCATAAAGCTCATAATTTGTCTTATGACGGCGTTGTGCACGCAGAAAACTTACCGGGTAAACACATAAATCAGACCCGGTGTCCACTAAATACTGTAACTTAGATGTAGAGTCCGTGATGAAGAGACGGTTCGTTACCGACGTACACTCACCGGCCGCATCATGCGACCGCCTGACTAGTTTTTTGGATAAGCACAGGGCGGGAGACACTTCGCTGCCTTGTCACCATACTTCCAGTGGTACCAGCACTCACGTCCAGCGCGGCTCTGGGAGCGGGACCGACGACGGCTGCGCGACCGAGACCTGCCTTGATCTCTGCGATGCCCACCTTGCTTCGAAGACAAAGCTTCGATTTTAAGTGTCAACTGCTCGATCTTACGCTCTAAATCATCTATCTGCCTTGCGTGAGCAGATGGGGCCGCAACCGATGTAGATATAGACGCGATGTGCGACAAAACACGTGGCGCTACCTCAAACACTTTATCAGCCATATGCGCCACCTCGTCTAAAGCCATCGTCTCCGGCTGCATTGCAACTACGGTCCGCAGGTAAGGCGGAAGTCGGCTTGACCAAAGAGTGCGCATGACAACGTCAGAAACATCGTGGACGGCCAAACCGCGGCAGTAGCGCAGGAACTCGCTCGGTGTTCTGTCCCCAATCTCTTCTTTAACAAACAATTGCTGTAATCGTTGCTCTCGCGTAGCGGATATTCGTGTTATCAATTCAACTTTCAATTTCTCGAATTTATCAGACTCCGGAGGGTTTGTAATAATTTCCTCCACAACGGCTGCGTATTTAAAATCCAATGCCGAAATTAAATAATGAAACTTCGTAGTGTCACATGTAATTCCCGCCAAAACGAACTGGCTGTCTAATTGCGCGAACCACAGCGCCGGCCGGTCAGGCCAGAAAGGAGGCGGTTTGACAGCGACGCGGCTCACGGCGCGGCCGCCGTCGATTGTTTCGCCGCTGTCATCTTTGCATGTCGGCATTGTTGAATTAAATGAAAATGAAATACAAGTGTTCAAAAACTCACAGTACAGGTCACCAATTTGTGGGAAAATATCTATCCACAAATAAAAATCACTAATAACTATTTACACAATTTATTTACACTATAAACATTATATAAACATTACATTTATGCTAAGCAACGGAGAAGACGTGTCAATCCGTTGGCGAGCCAAGGCACAAGAGAGCACGCGCATGCGTGACATCTGTCAGCTTCGGTCCTAGCTCTACCGGAAACCGGAAGCTGACAGAAATACTTATTATTAACTAAAACTATGTACACATATTTACAAATTATAATTGTCGCCACAACTCACTTGCTTGGTTGAAATTCTATAAAAAAGTAATAAGTGAAAGTGTCATCTAAATACATTCCTAATTAATTTATGTATGTGTGTTATTGTTACACAGGAACACATGTTGCATTTATCTTGACCTCGTAGTTTGGATACAGTGACGTATCACACATGGCGAGACTCGAAATTAAACCCAAGTTTTTATTAGAACACTGGGATATTGATGTATCTAACAAAGGTCTCCATCCATCACCATCAGCACCTAGCAGGAGTCCAGCAGCCTCAATCGCCGACCTTGACTATGTTTTGGCTCCGCGTCACGTTGCCCAGTCACGCTGACTAGCGCCTGTGGCACCTCCACCACGATAACAACCTTTAGCTGATAGTAGCTTTGCTATCAACGTCCACGGCGGCTCGAGAACGTTCTTACAGGAAAATACTACAGCTATTCTTTGACTAATGTCTGCTCTGCGGAACCCTATCACACTCAGTATTGGCTGCAGAAGTCAAACTAAATTTTCCATAAGCATAGCCAAGGCTCTCGAAGACAGAGTTCTATTTACTAGCTAACACGATTTGCTGTGATTACAAAGTGAAAATTCATGTCGGTGTGTATCTGATAGGACTAGATAATACAAATGTTTTGTAGCAAAACATAATCGGTATGGTCATTAGCTTAATTATTTGTTTCATTGAATTTTAATTACTAAATCGGTTCGGATGATCGTTTAACGCACATTCCTACATGGATATTAATAGGTTTACAATAAAATTGTGAATATGAAAATGTATAGTTGCTGCGAAACCGGTGATAGTCACGGTTTTGACTATATAACGTTTCGTGTTCATTGTTATGGGAATACAAGCTTCATACTTGAAGGCATTGCTTTGTATTGTATTATATTTTCCTTAGATTTTTTTGTTAGAGGCGACTCAGAAAATAGGCCTAGATATAATATTTTAGTCACAGACTACCAACCTATCACTTTTGTACCTCTTAACTTAAAACCTGAAAAATATGGATATGAAACGTGAAGTAATTTGACTATGTAGCGTTTATCGTTGATAGGAGACGTGTGTTCAGTAGGAGGAACTAAGATACCTAATTATGAACTTATCAACTTGAAACTAAATACAACATTTTTTAAACTATAGTGAAATCCTAAAAATAGTTGTGTTTGATTGCGAATGCGACGGCACCAGAAATTCGCCTTAGACCGCGGAGTGCAAAGGTCGAAGATTGGACTCTGCCCTCGATGGAGCTCCGGGTAAAGGCTGGCCGTTGCGGCTGCGTGGGCGCTGGTATCAACTTCGCAACGTACGAACAAAGTATCCTATCGAATTAATTATAACATTATGGTTCTGTACCTCTAAAGGCAGAAAAGAACTCTTATAGAATCTCATCATTGTCCATCTGCTTGTCAATGTGCTTTTTCACTGGAACAAGTGGATATTTAACATTGGAATTGATACCAAATGAAATTAGAAATGTGAAAAAAGTCTATGCAATTTAAAAGATATATGTTTATGTCCCACTTTCCTTATCGAGGACCTACAATCATAAAATTTGGCATAAAACAATATCGCTTGCAAAAGTTAAAAAAAAAGTTGACATTTACGATTGCTAACTTAAATATCAACCAAGGAGTCAACAGCAAAGTTAATTTGCTGAGAATCCTATATTCTTGATAGCATGTTTTTACTCGATAACGACTATTTGTTTTTTATACTTAATAGTCGGACACCTTCGTGTGCGATACCGATTCGAATTGTCTAGTTTTTACTTGTATCCAGTTTTGAAGAAGCCCCCATTTATTTTATCTATCTGGCAAAACAGAGAGCGACAAACCTGCGTCAGCGCGTTGTCTTGGCCCTTGGATCAGTGATACAGGCTTGTGCTTAAATATCCTGCCTCCACATTTAGTGGCATTGTTATTTTTGTGAAAAAAAAATACCATTTTTTTTTGCTATAATTAAATTTATTTTGATTATTGGTAACTTTTGTTAATAATTAATTTATTTGTTTTGTAATTCTTTTTCTTTGCTTTGAAAAAATGACTTTCTGCCAAGTTTCTTGCGGCGCATTCTTCTTGGCAATGATGGGCTTTCTGAAGCACTGGTAGAGTCAAAAAAAAGACGTGTAAAAGTGCTCTTAGGAGCCTATTTGCATAAATAAAGTTTTGAATTATGAATTTTGAATTTTGACAAAAGCGGGGATGGCCGATAGCTTCAAAATCATTTTTGTACATATTTAGCCCGGTGTGCTGAGGACAATAATTGGCGATCAGATGGAAAGCCGTGGAATAGACGTTGAATTAAAAATACTTGGGTCATTGTCAAGCCTGGCAATTTTTTTCGCTAAAAAATGAAACACGTGATTTATAAAAATCAAAGGTATATGTATTACGACTCTTACTCTAACTTGCAACAGAACTGAGTATCATTCAGAGATCAATTATTCGAAAAAAACGATTTAAAACGAA
>BHDV01034131.1:11835-42670 GCA_005406045.1 Adoxophyes honmai | reverse complement strand
AATGTTTTTTAATAAAAAGAAATTTAGAATAGTGGCCAAAAAAGAAATAGGTTCAGGTCGGTAGTACCTCGTCACAAGTTATGGTCTGTGGTGCCTCTTACCCCTGTCCTGCCCCTGAGTTTCTCTTCCCCCACCTGATCTTATATTACGTTCGTAAATAATGTTTGCGCCCTCTTAAAGTTCAATTTACGTACATTCCTATGCCCTTATCGTGTGATCTGTGGTATTTTCTAGGAAATTAGCTCATTGGATACCTAATACATAGTACGTTTATAGGACGTTTAACCATCTGGTTACCCTGAAATTGCTAAAGGTGGCACTGGATTTTTGAATTCATGTGCTCTGGCTAACCTTCTCGGGAATACAGACGTGAGAATATGTATGTATGTGGATAATAGCATTTAATAATAAAGCAATTAAGTAGGTACTGCTGTACTGCTACTATCACTATGACTAAAATTGTGATCTAATTGCTTAAAACGTATTGAAATTATTAAACAGTCTACATAGAGTTTAAATTTTCAGACTTCTTAAGTTTAATTTTAAGGCGTGAACAGGTAACCGTGCCCCCGGATTTTATTTCATAACGTTATATTTTATGTATGCATATTTTGACAATTCCATCACTAGGTATAAATAAGCGACCGGTTATAACAATAACATTCGATAATAGTTTCCAAATCACTATCATGTTGGATAAGATGCCAGATAACTTACTGATAATAATTTACTCGATTTCATCATATTAGGAGTACACGTCATTTCTGTCATTTAACGGATTCATGGTTGTATTTACGTGAACGATGAGTCTGCAGTTTGGCCTCACGCGTGGCCGAGCCTTCTAGAATTAACTCGGGCAAAACTTGATCCCATCTGCTGGCACCGCCGCCGCCGCGGTCAACCTTCGATTTTTTCCTGCTCAGCACAAACCTGTTTGCATTTGGAACTGCCGCGGTGGTCATTATCAAGTCGGTCGGACTTGGAACTGATATGCCGGACCATAATGTAAACAAACAAGCTAACATATTTCACGTAACGAACTTCTAACCACTGTTTACCTTTTAAAATTTCGTTTTTATAATCATATTGATTTCATGATAACGTTGAACTATGACTTTTGTGAACACACGTTATAAGATGACCTAATAAGTAGTTGTGGCTCTAAAACTAAACATTGTTAGTTGTCATAATCATAATAGATATCATTAGTTTGTCATTTATTACGCGTCATTCGGTCACCGAAAATACACCCAGCACTTAATTTATTATAAAAGATAATCATTAGCTGTACGCAGCAAAATATTAGGCTGCGAACAAGTTCAGCAGATACAATACCTATAGTTTCAGTAATTTAGATAGTACCTAAATAAAAATATTGCATGCCACGACACACGACACGACACAAAAACACTCCTTTACAACATTTTTATACCTTTTTTTTAAAGCCAATAAATAATTTCATTTCATTTCAAGAAGTGTTCATGGAACAATACGTATGAAAGTGTTGCCCTGATTATGCGGTGCAATGTACGAGATTAGATAGCACTAAATGGAGCTCGGATTCACGTATCAGTAAGGTCAAAATCAGTTTAGATAGAAACATTTATTATAATACAAAAGTATCACCCGTTAAAATAAATTAACTAGACCTTAATCCTAAGCAGTCCACTCCAAACACTGGCACAGCACTGTGCGCGGCGCGGGCGCTAGCCGAACAGGTAGGTGTAGAGCACGGTGGCCAGGATGCCCAGCACCAGCGGCAGCTTCCACGAGCTGAGCACGCCGCCGTCCTCCGCCTCCTTCGCCTCGGACACGTTGTTCCAGATCGGCTTCCGCTTCTCGGCCGTCTTCTCCTCCTCCACCAGCTCTCCGATTTGGTATTTCTTCATGAGGTCCTTAGCGTCCAGACTGTGACCGATGTCGTCGAAGTCTTCGGAGGCGTCCGTGCCGACCACGCGGATCAGCACCTCATGGCCGCCCGGGTGCTCGTCCAGAAAACTTTTGACGTCATAGACGCGGTTGTGGATGATGAATACGGCATCGTCTTTGGAGTTTTTGGCGGCGACTTCGGCGCGTGTGAAACGTTTTGTATCGGCCATGGTGCGAGCTTCTGACTCGGCGCGCGGGCAGCTGGTTAATGCGGCGCGGCGGCGCGCGAGCGTTCTTGTCACCTCCGTGCCGCGCCCCGCGCCCGCGCAAAGATAAACAATATCAATTCTGGCATCTCATCGTGGTGTGGAGTGCTGCGCGCAGATATCACGACGGATCCATGGCTTGGTGGACGTTTGTGCAGAAGGGCATGATATCATGAAACGCGTTCAGCTTATTCCGGCTGTAGAAAAGGTTTGTAACACTAAAAGGCATAAAATTAATAATGATCTTGTATAATTTTTGTGTGACTTTTAAATGGAAGCAACGCGACGCGATCAGATCTAGGCCAGACTAGCAATATAGATAGCGAATTTCTGGCTTTAACTATTGCTACAGAACAATTAAATGCTTGTTTCTTTGGCGACCGTGGTATCAGTGGACATCAAAGATAATATCTTAATGTATCAGATTTTATTAATTCGTCCAAATACTGTATTCAAAATTGATTCAATTTGGTTTATTACTACTAAATATCAAACGAGTACCTACCTACTTACCTTACATATGTTTTAAAGACTTATCGTAAGGACCTAAGGACACACCCTGGCTCAACGGAGTGCTCGAACTTATTTCATTTGCCCAGTGATATTTCCGCAACTAGTCTAAGGCTTATTCGGTTCACAAGGTCTTGTTTCTTGGTGGTTACCTAAATTATTTGAAAAGCTGTGACCTTGCAATTACTGATTAAGAAAATGCTCTACCTGAATGTGTAAATTAATTTTCTTCAGACGCTCGCTACCAAAATGCCTAAGTGTCCCGCTAAGAACTAAGGTAAGGCCTAGAGGAACACCCACGATATTTACTGGGTATACCCGTCTTCCTCCATACGTTCGAGAAGGGAGGAGAATGATATAATTTAAACGTCAGAAAAAGGGTAGAGTCTTAATTTTGTCGTCACTCTGATTCCATTGTTCAACAAAAGAATGGGTGTGTCAAGTACACACTTGGGGTATCTTACGTATTAATGTACTCTTCTTCAACTTGCGAGTTTCTTCCTAATTAATCTGACTGGCTTGTCATGGGAAAACCTCCATGTCCCACGCACGGCGCCAACTTTTTCCTTTATTTTGTAGTCCTTAGTCCTTCGGTTATGATTTGTGATCCATGAAGTGAATTTTTGAAACATGATGTGAATGCGTGTTTAGTGTGTAGCCTGATATCAACTAGTTTTTATGAAACACCAAAATGCTCTACCAACTAGATAAAACTGTTGCCTAACAAAGCAGCAAGTTTGCTGTAATAGGGATGATGACAGGGTTAAAAATATATCATTCGAATTAGTCCGTAAGGTAGATTATGGAAAAAAATGAGACACATATATTTTAGTTTATCAAATAATTAAACATCGGCAAAGGTACAGATCATCAAACTTCCTGAGTGGGGGCTCGTGACGTCACGTTTGAGTAAAACTCCGTACAATTTTTACTCAAACATGCCGTCACGCGAAACTTTTAGGCTCTGTATTATCGTCATTTTTAGTCTGTCAAATAAAAGAAAAAATATGGGTACAATATTTTATCGTAGTCTATCTGACGGACTAAATAGTTTTTTCTAGTCATCTAGCCTATTGCCACCGTGTTGTGCGTTATCAGTTTTTATTGCAAAAATGCATACAATACATCACACCCATTTTCCCAAATGGGGCAGGCGAAACCGCTCTTAGCATTCGTTAAATACTTTATTTAGGTACGCAAGTAACGGGTTGCTAGCCCGTCGCCAAAACGTACCTTAACCTAACCGATTTCTTTTAACTTGATCCAGATTTCCTCCGTGAATGTCATAAAAGTAGAAATCAATAGATGTTAAACTAAACCCGAAATCACACAGGATAAACATTGACACATGCGGAAAGAAAATGAGCTGAAGAATAACTCGTAAATACGGAGTCTAGACGTCATGCCATACCAGTAAACATAACCGGCCAAGTGTGAGACTCACACACGCACCGAAGTTTCGGTAAAATTAATAATAACATTTTTATTTGTGTACGATTTCGACATTTTTTTCTTTTGAGTTTTCGGGTAGCTTTGGATTGCCTTGTGAGTGTCAACAATTTATGAAGGCTTAGAAGTTTGATTTTTTCACAGCTCTAATAAGTAGACCTGAGTATTTATACCTCCACGTGTTATTGAGAAATTTAGGATTGTAACAGACAGACAGACAGACAGACAGACGGACAAAAAAGTGATCCTGTAAGGATTTCGTTTTTCCTATCAAGGAATAAAACCTTTAAAGAAAACAATGGCTTCCTCAAAACATAAAATAATCAATTAAGTTTTGTCTTAATTAAAGCCCTTAATTAGGTACTTTTTTTTTAACGACTCGTTAATTAATCTTTGCAATAACATAATTATGTACAATCGAACCATACGAGACTAAGACGTAAATCGTTGTCACAGTTAATTGTAACAAAGAATCCCCTTATCAAGAAATGCAATGTTTCTATGCCGTTTACTGTAAATGGGTTCCATGGTGGGTCAGGAATCAAACAATTCGATGGTACCTCGTCCAAAGTAAAGTAGTGACCCCTATTCTTACGTATTTGCAAAACATCCATCAATACAACAAAACAATAAGTTAAGCACGGCTCTATCTCGACAAAACAGACCCGCCCTTAGCGGTATTGTTTTCCTTATTTCGATATTTACAAGCCAAAAACATGCTTCAAAATACTACCACCTACCTAGTTTACGACATAATTGTTTATGTAGGTAATATTACGTAATTAATTCGCGAAGTAGTCGCGAAGCGGAGGAAAGCACTTTGATGTAGCGCCTGGATGGTTTACCTATAATCTCTAAAGCAGACACAATTTCCACCGATGTCCTAATAATTATTAAACTGCGACGTTTTCTATAGACGTGTGGTGTTATTACCTATTGTTAACACCTAACGAAAGAAGAGAGGTATTATAAATTTGTCGTCAATGTGTGTGTGTACGTTTGTATACTCGTATTGTTCTTTATACTACTTAGGCTTGAACAAAATCAAATCAGTAGTTTTTAGAATATTTAATGCTGAAAATGTCGAATCTTTTTCAACTTTTTCGGATATAGACACATACATAATCATCACGTCTCTATTTTTAAATGAGATAGGCAGAGCGCATAAAAAGTTATACGGAGAAAACCCTGACTAGTTCACGTCTTAACCGCAACTTTAACACACATTTTTTTAGACTTAGGTAGAACAGTGGTAGGTTGCTAACTAGTCACATAAAGCAAAGTTCTATACCTATTTTCAGTCAAGTCTCTTAAGACGCCCCGTGTGGTGCCGGGTTAGAATAGCACCTCCCCCTTTCTTCCCGTGGGTGTCGTAAGAATCGACTCTGGGAAAGGGTTAGTGTATTGTGGGCGATGGGCTAGCAACCTGTCACTGCAATATCACGTTTAACCATCTGATTACCCTGAAAATGCTAAACGTGGCACTGGATTTTTGAATTCATGTGCTCTGCCTACCCCTCTTGGGAATACAGGCGTGAGAATATGTATGTATGTATGTATGTCTCTTAAGACGTTCACGGAAGCAATGGAACCCGCCAACACGTCACCATGGTTTTAAGATGTGTTAATAGGTTTATATTTGAACCTTGTTTATTATTTGTGTTACTATTTTGAAAATAAAAGAGCGGTTACGAGTATACGCCACTATAACTTGCGTGCTTAAATTTCGATGTAAGTTACACGTTTCCCTGTTTCTTTAACCATCCATTCTCCGTATCTTTGTCAAACTATTACAGCAATTACTAAAACAATTTGCTCACCCTCTACTTTGAGCGTCGACCTCAATGCCGTAGGTGGGCAAAGGAACTCTGCAAGTAGCGCCTGATTCAACCAATGACAACAGCAATGTTATTCATCAGCCGCACGTTGCGAGAAGCGCCTGTTCCCGGACGAGGAAGAACCGCGCCTTTTGCGCAGGCGCTGCTTTATATGCCAAGCGCGAGATTCACCGATGTTTCAGGTGTTGTTTGTTTTTTCTTATTACCACCACTTTTTGTCTCCTCGTTTAGGCATTTATTTTCTTCATTATAAATAGAGTCCGGATAATAATTATGCAATTGATTATCTACTTATGCATTTGCATACCTATTTATCTAAAATAAAAATAAATAAATAATCTTTTTAAGTCAAACGGTTTTTATGCACTGATTAGACTAAAATAAAACTGTAAGGCACGTCAAATGTCTACTAAATTGTCGATAACAATCTTCGTTTTATAGTGTTACGAAGTAATAGGGCAGTTGGCTCTCGACAAACGACGGTTGTAGACATATGACGTGCCCTACGGTTTTATTTTTGTCTAATCTATGCATTTAAAAACATTTAACTTAAAAAGTTATTTTTACTTTATTTATTTTCGAATTATTAGTTTTTTATTGTGTATAGTGCACCGTAATCGCTTTGCCAAGACCTTTCATGAAATAAAATTTAGAATTTCAGATAAGACAGGTCTGTATACTTACTCTAGTTTCAGATGGAGAGGGCCTCAAATACAAATCATCCCAACATAATACAATAACATTTAAAATAAAATAAGAAACTGATCATTTTATTGTACTGGTACTTAGTCCCTCGCTGTAGGATGGAGCGTGGTCAAACAAGATTGAAAATGTCTGCTTTAGATCACAAGCATAGTGCCCTCGCGCTCGGCCTTCGTCGCAGGATCAACGGCCCCGGCGTGCGCGCGCGCCTTTGACGGTCCAATAGAGGCGGAACTTGGTAAGCAGTCCACTTAATACATGCTAAAATAACACAATTCAAAAGAAAAACAACATTTGTGTGAGGGATTGAGAATTTGAGACATTTTACGTCTTCTTACGACGGGGTTACTGAACTGCATAGATTATTGAAGATTGCTCTTGCAATTTTGAACGAATAATAGCGCTGCTATAGGTTTTATCGGTGTTCTATCGTAGCTTATGAACAGGAGTACACTTTTGGACGCGGCTTTTGTTGTTTAACTTAAAATAGGTTCTCTGGTGACGATTACTAGGTAGGTAAGTTTATAAATAGTTTTTGTACTTAGACGAAGTTGCAACTGGAAGGTAGTAACTTAAAGAATAAATACGCATCTTAGTTTGATCTCGCAGAACGTTGTCACAATTGACTGGTTCTCCAGTGGACCATCAGGAATTAATTTGTTTGATAGTACGCAGTGCACCTTTTTGTGAGTACATTAATTAAGTTCCCTTCCGTCAAGGCTACATTGATTTGGTGCGGCCAATCGTGACTCAGATCGCACGGTTGCGCAGTTTAGTAGCTCAGTTATCACGCGCAGACGCAGATCCTTTGTCAATATAAATTATATTTTACTAAGTTAGTAAAGGAAAATAACTGTTGACAAATGAGCGTTTATGGATGACATAATAATTTGTTTTTTCCTTTAAAACAAGCTCAAATAATAGACCGCGTGTTTGCAACAACATCGCAGTAAATGCGTCTCACTCTCGTATTTGGATTGTAAACAGAGATCAGAACTCAAGGTTAATAAGTACGAGTTAAAAATAAGATAATGGCCGCACTCTTATCAAAAACACAACGAAAACGTGTCAAACTGAATGACGCCCTCAAATAAGATTCTGAACACAACTTTAATGATATAAAACCTTACATTAGATAGGAGCAGTCTTGACCTAAGAAACACGGCACTTCACACTCTCGGTCACTGGAAGTAGAGCCACGTGAGGGACGCGAGCACGCCGAGAAGTAGAGGCAGCCTCCAGGACAGCCACTGCCCGTCGCCGGACTCGGTCTTGACGTCGTCCCACTTGTAGTCCCGCTTGGCAACCTCGATATGCTCCTCGGGGACGATCTCGCCTATCTTGTACTTGGCCATCAGCTCCTTAGCATCGAGACTGTGGCCGATGTCGTCGAAGTCCTCCGAAGCCTCTTGGCCCCCGACTCGGAGCAGCACCTCGTGCCCGCCAGGGTGCTCGTCAAGGAAAGGCGTGACGTCATAGACGACGTTGTGGATGATGAACACCGTGCTCTCTTTAGTGTTCTTCTCGGCCACTTCGGCGCGAGTGTATTGTTTGTCGGCCATGATGCGCACGCGCCGGCTGGCTCTGGGTAACTGACAATGCCGCCGTGATGCAGTGTTGCTACGTATAATTTGAAAATTATGGAGAGATTGTCCTTAAAAATACATTTATTTTAAACATACACAATATTGCCGATTTAGTTTTTTTTAAGAACAGATTTAGATTTATTTTAGAATAGTTTAAGGTTAAGTTAATTAATTGTATTCTTATTTTTAAGCCTGATCATTTAAATTTATAAATATTTACTTTCGTCTCTTTATTAAATAAAACAGTCACTCTTATAAATCAAAACCAGTATGAGTATATTTAGTTTACTAAAGTGCGATAGAGAACACATATTTAACTGAAAACCACAGAATTTTCTACTAACCTACCTACAACAACACTCGTGAGAACTTTAGTACCTAATAAATAAAAAATAAAAACAAATTATTAATTTCGTCAAACCTTAGTCAGAAACATAAATAACTTCAAAAAATGTTTCTTTGTAGACAGTTACTCATTTAAAAACCGTAAATCTCTTGTGTTCCCTTTGTGTTTTGTGTTTTGTTGTTGTGTCTTGTGTGTGTGTTGTGTTGTTGTAAATCCCGTGTGGTGCCGGGTTAGAATAGCACCTCCCCCTTTCTTCCCGTGGGTGTCGTAAGAGTCGACTCTGGGAAAGGGTTGGTGTATTGTGGGCGTTGGGCTAGCAACCTGTCACCACAATATCACGTTTGACCATCTGGTTACCCTCAAGTTGCTAAACGTGGCACTGAATTTTTGAATTCATGTGCTCTGCCTACCCCTCTTGGGAATACAGGCGTGAGAATATGTATGTATGTAAATCTCTTGTGTTGGCTCGAACCTGGCAACACGGCGACGCCCGCGCAACCGGCTCGCCGCCCCGCAGATAACCGCGCCGGCTGTGACCTTGTTCTGCGGCTGCAGCGCCGTGCACCGTTAGGCCACAGCGATGGTTCTACTTTTAAAATTCACTCTAAAATAAAAACCAAGTGTAAACCAAATGAACCATCCATTATTGAACTCAGCTACAAATAAATGGAATAAGCATTTTTTACTATTTCTATTTGCAATTCGCGTTTTTTTTTTGCCTCGACCTGACAAGTGTGTTTTATTGTCAACAGACATTGAACAATATACAACTTCGCTCACTGCTTGAGTCCAAATAGCTTTTTAATTGCAATGCTATGCAAGTTTGCTGTCTGCCAAGCTTGGCTAGTATTAAAGTGTTAATAACCACAAAATGTTGTAATACAATGTTACCAATCGTACAAATCTGTAAACCACCTGATTTGAAGTATGTTGTTTTTATTACTGTGCAAATAAATTTCAATTTTACACATTTATTTTTTGTTGTTGACTGAATGAGGTATCATGTCTTTGCCCGCGCCGCTATTCAGAAAATAATACTCAGTTGTCAAAAAACAGAGCGCCTCTTTTAAATGAATTTGAGTTTAAAGTAATTTTCCATTTATTTGTGAATGTGCTAAATTAAAATACTTACAGACAATATTAGTTTTAGGAAGATCGTAATGTAAATATTTGAACGTTTCCACATATACGGACATAAACGGTGGCTTTCTCTGTAAGCAAGGATGCTGACCATATAATAAAGGTTATTGTACTTTTTGACCACAACAGATAAATAAGCTACTACCTATTTGGTCCTTTGGCACGGTGGACCGAGGTTGAATAGGGTTGCGATTGTTGCGAAAGTACTTATGTATCCCACCAAAAATGTTCTGTAAAAAACCGGCCCAGTGCGAGTCGGACTAATTTTCATACATAATAATTGCTAATGTCGTATAAACGTGCCTTAATAATAGTAAACTTTAGGGCACAGGCCTCCTCTCAGTATGAGAGTGCTTGGGCTATAGTTCCCACGCGGGCCCAGTGCGGATTGGGAACTTCACACACAACGTTGAATTACTTCGTCGCTGTGTGTAGGTTTCCTCACGATGTTTTCCTTCACCGAATAGCTCGTGATAAATATCAAATTTGATATCGCACATAAGTTCCGAAAAATTCAGAGGTGCGCGCCCGGGGTTTGAACCCACGACCCTCTGCTTGAGAGGCCACAGGTCGAACCGCTGGGCTACCACGGCTTTTTAAACTATCTCTTTTATCTAGCTTTAAGTCTATATGCTAAAAATGGCTACTGAGCGTGTTATGGTTATGCCTATGTAATGTACTGTACCGTATCGTGTGCTCTGCCAACATCATTAGAGTTACAAAGATAGATACGTACATACGAATTTTTGTCCATGAATATATATTTACGTGTTTTCTACCGTACCGGTACAATTTAGGTACAGATTGAATTACGAATTAGCAATGCCCGCGCATCAATTTATTGCATTCAATTTGTTAACGATGTTATAAACAGAGGTTTAGTAACGAGTCCGTGCAATGTGATTACGGAAATGAATGAGATTTGTCATTATTATTATTCTTTATTATACCGTGTGGTGTCGGGTTTAGAATAACACCTCTCCATTTCTTCCGTGATTAAGGTACATTTTAGGCGACAGGCTAGCAACCTGTCACTATTATACCTGCCACCTTAAAATCTAAAAAAATATAGTGACAACGAAACGTGAAATAGTCATTGTTTAGTCTATGTAGCGTTTTGTGTGCTCTGCCTACCCCGTTTGGGAATACAGGCGTGATGTAAGGGCGATGAAAAGGATATTACAGGAGAGTCTGTTCGAGGGCTTTTAGTAATTCGACTTTATAATTCCTTTACTGCCCATGATCACCAATAATTACGATACACACACACAATGATGGTCATAACATGAAACACGTGATGAAAAAATAGTACCTAATGAGGAAAAGTAAAAAGGTTAATTCGACACTTATCCCATTGTTGTTTCTTCCTGTTCGCGATTCTATACAGTATTCTACGCAAATGTCTTTGAAAACTGCTAAGAATCAGTGACCAAATAATCCTTACTAATCCTTATCCTTACTAATATTATAAGTCAGAAAGTGAGTTTGTTTGTTTGTTTGTTTGTTCCGCTTTCACGCCGTAACTACTGAACCGATTGCTTTGAAGTTTTGCAGACATAAAGATAGAAGTCCGGATTAAATAATAGGGTACCTTTTATCTCGGAAAAAATTGATGTTCCCGAGGGAAAACAAAAATATAGTTAGCTTGATAGATCGATATAAATCGATGATAGATCGATATCGATCGATAGATGTTAGATCGATAGATGTTAGATCGATGGCGCTGTGTGTCGTTTGAAACGAGAAGTTTTCTTATAGTTGTGCTTTATACCGCAATATAACCTAGTTCCACGCGGGCGAAGCCGCGGGCGGAAAGCTAGTCCGTAATAAATAAAGTCGGCCGCCTGTGTCGATAATAGGAACCTTGGTCTTTGACCACTTTTGTTGCGCGCCTCGAACACTCAGGCGCCTTTTCGTGGAAGGGTCGCAAACATTGGGCTTTATCGTGTAGCGTGTCGGGTTTAGAATAACATCTCTCCATTTCTTCCATGAATGTCGTAAGAGGTGACGAAGAAAATAGGTTAAGGTATGCCATAAACATATCCCATAATGTTTTAGGCGACAGGCTAGCAACTAATCACTATTATACCTCTTAACTCAACTCTATGTACTATCGAAACAACTGATTCCTAACCCATCGCAGAACGTTGTCACAATAAACGTCATAAACATTTCCTTTGTCAAGCAATGCAATGTCACTATGACGTTCACTGTGAATAGGTTCTATGTTGGGTCAGGAATCAATTGGTTCGATAGTACCTCATTTAGGGCCTCAGACATCATTAAGTTATTTTCAATTGAGTAATTTTAATAACTTACTGCTAATTTGTATTTAATAAAGTACTAGCTTTCCGCCCGCGGCTCCGCCCGCGTGGAACTCGGTTATATTGCGGTATAAAACACAACAGATTACTATAAGAAAACTTCTTGTTTCTAACGACACACAGCGCCATCGACATATCATCTATCGATCGATATCGATCTATCAAGCAAACTATATTTTTGTTTTCCCTCGGGAACACCATTTTTTCCGGGATAAAAAGTACCCTATTATTTAATCCGGACTTCTATCTTTATGTCTGCAAAATTTCAAAGCAATCGGTTCAGTAGTTACGGCGTGAAAGCAGAACAAACAAACAAACAAACAAACTCACTTTCTGACTTATAATATTAGTAAGGATGCTAGAACTAAAAATATATGCTAGAAGTGGTTACGAAAGGTGAAATAGTCATGGTTTTGTCTGTGTAGCGTTTCGTGTGCTCTACCTATCCATTTTGGGAATACAGTTGCGTGTAATGTTGGTTGAATAGCGCGTCGACAGCCTAATCACAGAGCACAAACGTTACCGCCTTTTCGTTAACTTAGCTACTATTGACTTTTTGATTGATTTCTGTTAGCTTCAGCCCGCGAATTTGCTTGCGCAAGAGTGGGACTTCACGTGCCAAACCCATCAAATCGATAACAGTAAAGGTATAGGAAGTTGAATCTCACCCAACAGACTACAGACACGTGATTCGATTACCAAACTGTTGTGTGGTGTTATTCTGTAACATACTAACCAAACTGGACGACCAGCTCAACGTCGATCTAATTCAATACAATATGACAGTTAATTTTGACTCCTCGAAGCTCGTCGACGAGTTTAGTTTATCACATTAGAGAAATATTTGCCAAATGCCTAGGGATTTACACACACACACACACATACACACACACACACACACATACACATTCTCACGCCTATATTCCCAAGAGGGGTAGGCAGAGCACATGAATTCAAAAATCCAGTGCCACGTTTAGCAATTTCAGCAGGGTAACCAGATGGTTAAACGTGATATTGCAGTGACAGGTTGCTAGCCCATCGCCCACAATACACTAACCCTTTCCCAGAGTCGACTCTTACGACACCCACGGGAAGAGAGGGGGAGGTGCTATTCTAACCCGGCACCACACGGGCACTGCCTAGGGATTGAAGTAGGTCAAAAACTAACACACAAGTATCAAATAATATGTATCACACAACCTTTATTCCGTTACAAGCATTTGTCGCTACATATTTGGTATTAATTTAAGATTCCTAAAGCACGACTCTGTTACAATTGTAGGTGTTTACTTAAGATACCTAATGAAATGTTTTGCAACAAAGTGCAAAATATTCACATAAGTCCGGTTTAATGCTATAGACTGTAGGTCAGCAGGTTTGCTAACAACATGGATCAACTTCATTTTATAGTCATCGTCATGCGAAACACGTTTTCTTATAAACACAGTCACAATGAAATATATCGTAGATCGTAGGCTAGTCTTAGTTTCTGAGACGTAAAATGCATGTAGAATAGTTCCTTGATTGTGCTTAAGAAAGTATCTTATTTTAGTGTCATTTATTTTCGGAGGCTGGTAATAACTAAGCCCAACTTCTATTTAGAGATGGCCGTTCTTCATTGTCCAAGTAAATATAAGTGTTACAATTTGACAGCACTCCAGTGTTTTGACCACATACTGCGTTTTGTACATTGTTTGGGCGACGTCCAAACTATCTAACAATAATTTATTACAAACTAACAAACTTTTCATTTTATATTGTTTAGTCACAGACCCCTCCAAAAAATTTCATTTGATTTCTCCAAAATATTTGATCTGACTACATGCTACGCTATAAATATCTTGATGGCGACTGTACGCGGCATTTCAAATAGGATCTTTCTGATACATTAGATAATGTGCTTTATTCATACAGTCAAATAAAATGGTCATGATTCCTTAATCATTGCCTTCGATGTATTCCGATTCTTGACTGCTTAATTTCATGGATATTTACAAAAAGTTTACTGAATGGCATTAGAATTGTTAAAGCTATCGTAACAATTAAATATGTACAATAATCTAATTGAGCACGAGCTAACCAATTTACCTATTAAACTAATTACGTAATTACATAAAGTAAAGACGTTACCGGGTCATCGAGGGACACAATTAAAATTCACTGAGCGCGGACCCAACCCATTGGGCAACAGATTGTTTCAGGTGTCAAATGTCAAGTTGCTATTGGCATTGTTTTCGTTGAAATATCGAGTTCAGCAGACATTATCAGGCCGAAAGTTGTGAAACAATAACAGGACAATAGAACCTCGACCTGGTACCACAAAAGTATCATCTACATTCTACAGTGTTTGATTAAGTGCCCTGGCGGTCTCAAACAAGACTTTTCGCTCGACCACCTTGGCGACATATTATATCAATCTGATATCACCCCTTTCTCGTCTAAATTCTCATTTTAGTGTTTCTGTTGCCGTCATAATTAAATAATAATATGGTCTAACCAGAACTTAACTAATAAAATTAACACAACATATTGTTAAAAATTAACTAACCACAACCGGTATCACTTACGGCCCGTCCCAAAACACAATCTATCGACGGTTAATATGTCCGTAAATAATAATAATGTAGAGGTGTAAAGTCATTTCCCTATCACAAGTAAGCTAAACCGATAGAATGTTTTGGGACTTGCGTTAGAGCTATTTAATCCGCCTTCGTTACCCGAAGAGGTATAAGTAGAGCACGTAGGAGCCGACCGCGAGCGCCACCGGGGGGAACGCCACGCCGATCAGAGCCGACAGGGTCAGGGGCTCGCGGGAGCTGTCCAGCTGCTTCTCCCGGGGCTCGACCGGCCACTTCTCCTCCTCCACCACCTCGCCGGCCACGTACTGCTCGCGCCACGTGTAGGCGTCATCACTGTGCCCGATGTCCCGGAAGCACTTCGTGGCGTCAGAGCCCGCGTTGTCCAGCAACACCTCGGCACCGCCAGGGTGGTCCTCAAGGAAACCAGTCACATCGTAGACGACGTTGTCGATGATGATCGCGGCGTCCCCGCGCTGGTTGCGCGCGGCGACCTGCGCGCGCGTGAATCGCCTCGGCTCGCTCATGGTGACTGCTGCGTGCGCGCGCGCCGCGGCGAGTATGCTCCCAAGACGCGGCGCGTCACGACCACGCAAACCGGACCATTTGGTTAACTAATGCGACACCCAATTAAATCACCGCGAGAATCCGAGGGCTATCGAAGATTAAACGAATCGGCTAAGCAAGGCTGCTCACCTTTTGTATCAGTTGAGCCTACATAAAAGTTGATTAAATTTCGATATTATTTCGCTATAGATTAGGATGGTAGGGATTAGGATTAATAAGCATCCATGAGTAACATGGTGGCCCGCAGGGCCAGGATTGAGTAGCCTTGTCGCCCAAAAGCTGATGCAAAATGATTTATGACCATTTTATTTGGAAGAATGTAATTTATTAGCTGTTTTTAACCCCCAACGCAAAAACGACGGGGTGTCATAATAAGTTTGCGTGTGTAAATGTGTATGTGTCTGTCTGTTCTGTGGCATCGTAGCTCCCGAACGGGCGATCCGATTTTAATGAGGTTTTTTTTGTTTGAAAGTTATATCAGTCGAGACTGTTCTTAGCTATGTTTGGTGGAAATCGGTTCAGGTCTTCAAGATCATCAGGTCGTTTCTTAGGTGTGATAGGAATGTGTGTGAACGAGTACGTTCAGTAAACCCATCGAGTTTGGGCGGGTGGGGAGATAAATAGTCGGGTTTTTTTTTTTTTATTAATGTTGGTTATAGTTATTAATACTTAGCTCATGTATTACAAAAATCATATAAAGAAATACATGTTGCGTGTTTATATGCGTAAAGAAGAATTTGAACAGATCTTAGTCAAACGTCTACGTAGTATATTCTATCGTCGATCTATATAGATGATATCTGCTTGGTTATCGAAGCAGAATTCTTAGTACTACGCGATAAAATGACACATACAACTAAAATACATACATCGCGCCTGTATTTACAAATAGGGTAGACACAGCACACGAAACGCTACATAGACGAATCCATGAACTATATATGCTTCGTAGCCACTTTTAGCATCATTTTTAGGGTTCCGTATCCAAAGGGTAAAAACGGGACCCTATTACTGAGATTTCGCTGTCTATCTGTCCGTCTGTCACCAGGCTGTATCTCACGAACCGTGACAGCTAGAGAGTTTAAATTTTCACACATGATGTATTTTTGTTGCCGCTATAAGTACAAATACTAAAATCAAAAGAATAATAATAATTAAGGGGCTCCCATACAAAAAATGGCCGGTTTTCGTTTTTTTTTTGCTGTTTTTGGTACGGAACCCTTCGTACGCGAGTCCGACTCGCACTTGGCCGGTTTTTATTAGATACAAAGTTAGGTAAAAGAGGTCAAATAGTAACAGGTTGCTACCCTATCTCCTAAAATATACCTTTACATATTTATCCTTAGTCGACCCATACGATATCCACGAAAGAAATATAGAGTCGTTATTATACCATCACACAGAGAACTACTTATACTTACATATTCATCGTCAAGTCATCGCTACGTTCGTGCGTAAATGCGCTGCGGATTACGTGGCTTCCCGGCAAAGAATAACTCTACTAACCCGGGGTCAAAGTCGGTTACAATCACACGTACACGTAAAATGTCCAGAGACCGCTAACTTCATAAGATTACTTATTCGTCTGGCAAGAATACAGCATAACTTAAAACCAACAAATCTAAAGTATACCTTGACCTATGTCCTTAGTCGCCTCTTACGACATCCACGGAAGAAATGGAGAGGTGTTATTCTAAACCAGACACCACAGGCTAGCAACCTGTCACTATGGTACCTGCTACCTCAAACCCTTAAAAATATTATGCCAGAAGTGGCCACAAAACGTGAAATGGTCATCGTTTTGTCTGTGTAGCGTTTTGTGTGCTCTGCCTACCCCGTTTGGGAATACAGGCGTGATTATATGTATGAACAAATCTAAAACAGAATAACCTAACCAATTTAAGGTCGATTTGATCAAACGAAGTAAAAAAGGATACGAGTATGTATTGTATGTTTTCATTAGGTGCAGCGCAGACGACAGATTTTTGTGCGATCGAGCCTGCGGCGCACAAAAAGTCTGCGTGGATTGTATGTATTGTGCGCCGGACTTTTTGCGCGTCATGTGCGTTACTGCATTATAACTCCATAGGTTCTATTTTAACAGACTAAAAAGTCCGTCGCGGATTGTCTCTCGTCTGCACAGGGCCTTACATTTAGACCAAAACGGAATCCTCCACAAAATAAAGTTTAGTCGCTGCTTATTGTGCCCAAAAGGCTGGCAGCATTACCTCGCTGAACAGCAAGACTAATCAATCCGCTATCCAAAATAGTTGCTAGCCCGCTGGCCACCGGAAGCATTTTATAAGGCGCGCGGATATCTCTTTGGCGATTCCACGCGCGCTTGGGCCCCACGGAATAACGTTTCAACTCCAAACGGCGTAAATATGTTGCCCTCACCAAGGGCTGCATATTTGCAACGTTTATGTTCCTCCGCAGTTCTTGCCGCCGCACCGGCCATTTTGCTGGTAGCTGAGAAGTGAGACAAAGCGGGGTATCCACACACGTGGCGTCCCAGACTAGTGTCCTGCCTTGCTTCCACGGAACGAGTGTCATGCCATCAGGCCGCTTGCCATCGGCACGTGCGATACCATTCGGCTTCAAAATAGCCGGCACGTTGGCGGTAGCAAGAGCCCTCCTGATAATACGGTTTGTTAGTCAGATAATTACATTCATTTATTTGTAAAAAGTTCAATGAAATAAAATCTAGGCTTCAAACGAAAATTTAGGCGAAACATTTCCGCACCAAATGGGGGATTAACGTGAATAGGCTCGACGTAACAGAATTAATTTGAGGATAATAGCCGGCGCCTATTTCTGTGGCAAGGAGTTCCAGCCCAGCTGCAACTACTGTATAAAATTGTGGTTCCTATGCTAATTACAGGGGCTGCTAATAAAATAATAACATTATGTCACGTTGAAATGCTATCCACCACAGAACGTCTTTAGCGCGGGCTAGATAACCGGTTTCACGGCTTCTAGATGCCTAATTAATTTTGGTGTTACAATGTTGGCGATTGCGCTGATGATACTAGTGTTTTTCAAACTGTGCTTGGCGAAGCATTTCTATATTAGCTCCGTACAAACATCTCCCGTCCACAGTGCTTAACCAGACTTCTTAAAAAGATTATGTAGCGACCCTAGCACCACCTATTTTCTAGTAATAGAACTTCTTCTAACAACGTCATCAACTGTCAAAGTCTTCTACATCGCGCTAACGAAGTTTAGAAGATTGGTTGCATAAATACAACTTCCAATTTTCTCTCTGTGGACCTCGGTCCCCAGCCATAACTTCTGTCTGGAGAGAGATCTCTAATTTGGAGCCTTTCCCTCTATTTCACATACAATTTCCCAAATGGGGTAAGCAGAGCTCATGAGCATACATCGTAGAGAAAACCAAGACTATTTCACCTATTCTAGTTCTTGACTAGTTTTAGCATAATATATTTTCTAGGTTTTAAGTTGGCAGTTATTATAACATTTAGGTATATATTTTAGGCGACAGCAACCTGTCACTATTGTACCTCTTAACTTAAACCTCACTTAAACCCACAAAATGTGCTGGATGTGGCTGGACCACGAAACGTTTCGCATGCTCTGCCTACCCCATTTGGGATAACACTAACAGGCGTGATGTATGTACTCGTATGTATGTACAAGCTGTATAGTGGTCACGCTCAAGACAAGGGCAGTGAGGGTGGGCGCCGGCGCGGCGTCGTAGTTTCCGCGCGATTGCGCCAACAAGATCTACACGACGCCCAAAATTTAATAGCGTCCATTAGACGATCCGAGGATGAAATTATGCAAACAAGTCGTTGTTTATTTGTTTACGTCGGCGAATACGTAAGATAGCGGGAAGTTCGGCCATCAGTTACCGCAGGCGCGGCGCCAACTTTAATAGAGTTGGGGCAAAAAATAGGGCTGCAAATTGTTCGCGCCGCGACACTCACCTGCAGCGAGTTGAGGCTCGCGCCTTCGCTTGATGGCTTGCAGTTTTTGAAAGTTTATTTCAACTAAGGAAACTTAGGTTCTACGTTGGTATACTACGAGTAAACTGACTTTGATAGTGAGAAAAGCCTTAAATATTGATTAAGAATGACTAACAAACATACATCATACATACATCGCGCTTGTGTTGCCAAATCGGGTAGGCAAAGCACACGAAACGCCACATAGTTAAAACCATTACTGTGTCACAGATTGCTTGCCTGTCGCCTAAGACATACGTCGCCTCTTACAACATCCACGGAAAAATGGAGTAATGTTGTTCTAAACCCGACACCACACGTGATTTAGAATGACTAAAATAAATGCAGCTGTTGATTACCAACAAGTTAACATACAGGGAAGTAAATACAGTAGAAGGAAAAAGTTAAAAGATATCGATAAGCTGAGGCATAGTTTTTAGGGTTCCGTACCCAAAGGGTAAAAACGGGACCCTATTACTGAGACTTTGCTGTCTGTCTGTCTGTCTGTCCGTCTGTCTGTCACCAGGCTGTATCTCACGAACCGTGAGAGCTAGAGAGTTGAAATTTTCACAGATGATGTAATTCTGTTGCCGCTATAACAACAAATACGAAAATTAAAATAATTATAGTAATTAAGAGGGGCTCCCATACAAAAAACGTGTTTTTTTTGCTATTTTGGATCTATTTAAATAACTGTAACAGGTAAATACTTGAAATGCTCACAGAATATTTCATTAAATATTTACTTTAATAAAAAATAATTAAAATAAAATAAAATTTGTATTTAAGGGGGGCTCCCATACAAAAAACGTGTTTTTTTTTTCTATTTTGGATCTATTTAAATAACGGTAACAGGTAAATACTTTAAATGCTCACAGAATATTTAATTAAATATTTACTTTAAAAAGAAATAATTAAAATAAAATAAAATTAGTATTTAAGGGGGGCTCTCATACAAAAAACCTATTTTTTTGCAGTTTTTTTTTGCTGTTTTAGGTCTATTTAAATAATTGTAACAGCTAAATACTTGAAATGCTCACAGAATGTTTAATTAAATGTCTAATTTAAAAATAAATAATTTAATAAAAATAAAATTAGTATTTAAGGGGGGCTCCCATACAAAAATTCTGATTTTATGCAGTTTTTGGTACGGAACCCTTCGTGCGCGAGTCCGACTCGCACTTGGCAGGTTTTTTTTAATTAGAAGGTGGGAAGGTGGGAAAACGAATTCGACCAAAGTCGCTGTGAACCGGGGTGAAGTTGTCAAATTGACTCGGCCATGGATACCATAGCAGGAATACCTACGTATAATTTATGTTATTTATCACTTGTTACCTCTATTTTCAGTTCCTAGCACTTTTCTTTTCCAATCGTAACTATTCAAAGAAACTTCTGTAGAATTAATTCGCGGAAAACTTGTCTGTCTGTTGTCCGCTGTCCACTATCGATGCTATCCCGCAACATTAGGCTACACATGTAGTCTTACTTTAAGAAAATCAACTAAGTAGGCAATAAAATAAAAAAATCATTGCTGATGGTAAGGTCTCAGGAGCCGATGACATTGCTATCACTTTTTATTGTTAATCCAACTAAAAGACCGCAGTACCCGATCTGATGTGTATTGTGGTGTTGTTTCTCTAATGTAACTAATTGGACTCGTCGACGAGCTCGACGTAGAGTTGATAAATTTTACATACAATGTGACAGCTAGTTTTGACACCTCATCTTCCAGCTTGTCGATGAATTTTGAGAGGTTAGAGAATAACCCCGCTAGCGTGCGAGACAGTTTGAGAAACCCAGAAGTAAAGAACGTAAGGATATTAAGACCTCTCCTGCCCATTGCGAAGTTCGAGTCAGAAAGTGAGTTTGTTTGTTTGTTTGTTCCGCTTTCACGCCGTAACTACTGAACCGATTGCTTTGAAATTTTGCAGACGTAAAGATAGTAGTCCGGATTAAATAATAGGCTACTTTTTATCCCGGAAAAATTGATGTTATCAAGGGAAAACAAAAATATAGTTTGCTTGATAGATCGATATCGATCGATGATAGATCGATATCGATCGATGACCGATCGATGGCGCTGTGTGTCGGTTGAAACGAGAAGTTTTCTTATAGTTGTGCTTTATACCGCAATTTAATCGAGTTCAACGCGGGCTAAGCCGCGGGCGGAAAGCTAGTTGTTTTATATTGCATCGGAACACTTATGCATCGATACACATTTGTTGCGCTGTCCATTAGCCCGATTCTCCGAACGTCACAACTCACAATTGTTTTGCCTACCAATCCGTCCGTATAGAGTACCTATACATATACATATACTTGCAATTTTTCTGAAAGGTTTCATATTATACTTCCCGAATTTATCAAGTTTGATTCTGAATTTTTCCATAAAGTAACAGACTGAGAGACAGGTAGTTTTGCTCGTATACTATTAGGAAATACCAGTGCAGCCCTATCTAATAACACCCGTTGCTAACCATATCCAAGCCCTCTGATGTTGAAACAAGAACCAACCTGCACTAGAACCTTGCAGTGGGACGTTAAACGACCTGCAACGCGACCGAGCGTCCTATTTGATCACTGATCAATAGTATAGCGAGTTGCGGATGTCCACAAACAGATTGTCAATTAGGAGCCCGGTGCGGTCGCTGATTAGCGCGGCGGGCAGCTGCAGCGGGCGACTCTATGACAACTCCACGCAACTTGTGATTTTATTATTGGAAAAAATCGCTACTGTATTATGTCCAATGTGGTTAAATGCTCATGTTATCTTATTTTATATTAAATTTTTATTTTGCTCATGTTGTTGATAGTTTTGAATAAATTCATGTATCATGTGAATAATATGATTCGAAATTCAATTCAAACTTTATTTATGCAAACAGGCTCATGAGAGCACTTTTATACACATAATTTTCGAGTCTACCAGCACTTCGGAAAGTCTATCATTTCATTACCAAGACGTCTGCGCTGCAAATAACTTGGCAGGAAGTCATTTTTTCACATTTTTTTACAAAAAAAAATAGTAAAAAAATCAATCAGGTCAGGTCAATTAACAAAACTATATCAACCTATCAGTATCAGGTGGCCGCAGAACTTAATTAACAAACCCGTAGTCTGTAGCTGGCTGCCAGCGAACTGCCAACTGTCGGTGTCCTGCGCGGCGCCGGCGCGTGTCGCGCCGCGTCGCGTGTCGGCCGCGACAGCGACACTAAAATGACTACACTAATCGGTTTATAGAATAACCGCCAGTGCCGAACGGTTTGCGTAACCACTCGCAGTTGTTCTAACTGAGGCCTTATTAACTGGTTTGTGGCAATTCGTGCCGTCAGGAGCGATGCCATAGGTACCAAAGTGATTGCAATAACTGTGGTCACAGCCAGATTTTGAGCGAGCTGGGAAAAACAATGAAGGGGCGTGAATATTCGGCGAGAGGAGAACGTTACTAAAAATCATTTAAAGTAGGCGATGAAAATAGCGTGAAACATGCGATAAAACATCTTCTTTCGGACATTTTGGAAGTTGTATAAACCAAAGAGATGCATCTCTGAGGTTTGAACGCATCAATTTTTTTTTGTAAGGTTAGGTTTTAGCAATATTTTTGTAGTTTTCCATGTAAAAGCGATGCGCGAACCTAAACCACAAACTTAGACTTCCTACTAAAAAACTTGCTAAAAAAAAAAGTGATATCACCACATAAAATCAAGATTTAAGAGATCTTACGTTTTAGATGAATTTGTTGAAGTGACCATTACTTCCTGCTCTAATTTACTGTGGAATTGAAATTTCAAGCTGACAAAACAAAGTGCCAAGCAAGCGTCATGGACGCAACGACCCGTTGTTTTAATTGAATCCTGGTCTTCGCCGGTCGGGGCGTTCGTTAGCACGCGCTAAGTAAATTAAGCCGACAAATTGCAGTTCGGGAGCAGCCCGCTGCAGACCGCTGCAGACGACTACTTAAATAAGAAGCCGGCAAGAGTGAGCCAGGCTCGCGCAGCGCACCCTGCGGGTTCCGTGTATCACTTTCATCTAGAGTTCTCTGCCACCTTATTCCATATCGGCAGTCATTGCGCCTGTAGGCAGTTTACACGAAACGCTGCGTGGATAAAATCATGACTAATTCACGAATCACGGCTATTTGTAGCACATTTTCAGATTTTATATTGGCAGGTAAGTATAATAGTGACAGGTTGATAGCCTGTCACCTAATGTAGAAGAGTTATTTAGAAATTGTGCCGGCTTTTTCTCACCCACCACGTAAGAAAATGACAGTGCTAGCAATGTTTTTTCGCAAAAGGGTTAGCAAGTAAGGCGGTGTCCAATGTTGATGGCTTTCAATATCTCAGTGTTCCGAACACCGACAGACATAATGATTGTTTATTGTTGACGTAACCCTAAAGGAAAATTTGTTACAGTTCGCTGCTGATAATTAGGCCATGTTTAACTTGTTTCTTAATTTAAAATGTCTAATTACAGATAAGAATTGTTTACTTTTTTTTTTTTTTTAAAACCCCGGACAAAAAGGGTTGTGAAAAATTTGATGTCAAAATTGGTGTGCGTGTGCCTATTGTGTTGTTCCAAACTACGTCGGTCAACGTACGTTGTCTGTACACAAGACCAAAGTTAAAAGTAATTTAGACGAGTATGTAGTCGAGTAATTTAGTCATTAGCCAGTGACTCACTAAATTACTCGCTACTCGACCAAAAGACTAGCCTAGTCCGTATTAGCCTTTACTACCTGGCTTTAGAGATAAACCGTCCTTATTTTATGAAAGTTTACCCATAACGTGTTGAGCCAGCCGCCGCGCGAAGCACAAGTGACGCGGCAACAGCACAGCGCCGGGGCGGCAGCAAACAGTCGGCGGCCGCCTGTCAATAGGCGCTCTATTCTATCGCAACTCCTTGTACCGTAAAGTGGGCTAAACAAGGACAAAACTGACGTTTAAACCTGAATAAAAGTTTATTTTTACATCATAATGAAAACTTAATTTTACTAATAAATGTTCCGGTCGCTTTCTTTGTAGTTTCTTCATGATTTTAAGGAGTTCCATTTCGTAACTTTTAATTTAAACACAAACAAGACAACCCACTTCACTCCGATCTTGGGTAAACTTTTTAATCTTCAGTTTCTAATCATAAATATTGCTACAACCTCATTTGTAAGTCACAGGATTATCATTCAGGCAACAGAAGCCTGTAAAAACCACCTCACTTCTTTGTGATCCCTGGCAATCCCCACTCACCCCGTATTCCGGTGCTCGCTGAGATTCCACATGAAAGCAATAACCTCAGAAGCGATTCGCACGCTGCAGCGCGCGCGACAGGTTGAAGGCTTTTCCGCCGGGAGGGGGGCGACGCGGGGAGAGAAACTGTATGACTCTATTTTAATAGAGACCCGCGACAGACCCATCTGGTCAGTAAAGCACTTCTATGACTAAAGGTAAGCTTGTAAAGTACTACTTCGTTGTTGCTGGGACTCCGTGGAAGTTAGAATAGGTTACAAACAGATAGAGTGACTTTCAAATTCATATTAGTAGAGATATGTAGAGCTACGGCCCCTGTGTATTAGCTTAACTCAATCTAAAATATCTAGGTACTTATTTTACCTATTTACTTACTATAAATTCATTTGAAATTTTTCGTCGTCTGTATTTTGTCTGTCACCAGACGTTACTCTATCTCAAGAACCCCGACGGCCAGAAAGTTAACATTTTCATAAATTATGTGTTTCTGTTGCCACTAAAAACAACAAACAACAATACTAAAATTTAAATTAAATCAGTAAGTATGTAAGGGGAGATCCCATCCAAAAATACGCCTATTGTTGCCTACTTTAGCTCGATAAAAATAAATGGTAACAGATAGTACTTGTGTATCTAAGTAATCGATGGTATAGAACCATTCGTGCGGGAGTTCAAATCACGCCAGGCCAACTTTTTTCAGAAACCACTCACAGGCCGTGTAAAACAATACTGTCCTGTAATCACAATGGTTGGAGCGAAGCAACTAAATATTAGCAACACTAGTCATTTATCCACGCTGCAATTCCTGCAAAAACAACCCGTTCTCTGACAACGTTGTTATTAAGCGCGGCGCGAAAACCCCGCGCCCGCGTTTTCACGGCACGCTCGACGGGCATTGTGCCGTAATGCGCGCTGATGGAAGGGCTGCTTTGTTCATTGCCTAATGCAGATCCACTCGCTGGAAACAAAGACTTCACACTTCCAATAAATCATTGTTTGCCCCGCCGGCGACGCGGCCGCGGCCCGCGCCTGCAGCGCCCGCTCGCAGTGCCGCGTTTCATCTCTATGCGGAGTTTATGACGCATAACGTTGCATGAAACATAAGATTACAGCAGACTGTCGGTGAATAATAAATATTACGACGGAGCGATCCCTAGAGCAACTGAATTTTCAGGATTACTTAATATGAAAAGTGTTCGCGCGGCGTTCGTTGTTGTGTGTGCGTGGGAGGCGAGGCCGCGCTTTGAAGCGCTATCTACTTAATAGCTTTTATTTCCAAACAGTATTAGACTTTTGTGCCTGTAGTTTGTGAAAGATTACATAATAGCAGAATGTAGATGAAATTCCGTTGAGAAAATCTTACCATGTACCTAGCACGTTTGTAAAAATGCATTCTTGTTTTAACTTCAACATAGGAAATAGTTTTTAAATGAGCCGCAAGGCGAATTTCACTAAAAAAATCAATACCAAAATATATTTTTTCCAAATCGTAAAGAAACGACAAATATAGCGCCAAAACTTCCACACACAATTGCGCGATTTGAATATATTACATATGGGTTGCCTAGCAAATTTCAGTCCAGTCAGTGTGTAGATAAAGATAGTTTGATGCTCACGGGTGTCCTCGTGAGGCTTCTACAAGGGTTGTAAGCTGCGTCTCCGCGCCGCGCCGCGCTTTGTCCGCTAATTGATGAGCCGGATACCGAATTAACGTCTTCCGCTGAATTAATTACGTGTGATTAATGCTCCCCCTCCCCGCGCCTGCAGCTACCGCACCCCCAACAACCCTCAGAGTCCAAACTTTTTGTTATTTCCGAATATTACCAATAGTGAGCGCGCCCCGAGCGAGCTGCGAGTAAATGCTTTTGCTAAGTCTTGTTTCTCGAGCGGAGAATCAACAAAGTTGTGTTTACCAGAACTTTGTTATAGTTTCACGCGTTTGAAGGTAAATAATCAAAGTGCATGCGATTCCCGTTGCCTGATCGAATAAATATTGATTTTATTCTTACTCGCTAAACTCTTGAACTTCTGTGAAGGTTTCCTTTAAGCCACGGATTTAAAATTAGTTTTTAGAGGCATGTAAAAAATTGTTTTTTTTTCGAATGCTTCAGCCTCGGCTTGTCCGTTGTACGGTGTTTTCTACTTACAGAAAGAGAAAATGTCATAATAACAAGTAAGTAATAATGAAATTGATTTGTGGGGGGTTCGGAGCCGCGCAAGTTGTAATGTGCGGCGGCGGCGGTCGGCCGGCGGCTGACAAATCGCGCGGCGATGGCCGCCATCACTCACGCATTGCCGGCGCCGGCGACAGCGCTCAGCGCGACACGGAGACCGAGCAGCCCCCGGCTTTTAACATGGCAACATTTTAAGTAGTAGGGGTAAATCCGCACATCGGTTTGCCATGGAAAAAGCGATGCGCGAACATACCCTCACATTTAAAATCTAGCCAAGACAGATTTCGAGGACTGGTGCGAAGATTTCAAGGTATAGTATGTATGCACTGAAGCATAGAAATTTGATTCTACCTGAAAACATTACGCCTTGGTCGCCGAAGGGTAGATACGAGCAATAAAATTGTGTGTGCCACAAGTTTCTATTCTGATACGTCTACTTCGTTCACTTCATCCGAATTCCTTCTCTCGTCTTTCATATTTGACGCGTTCGAGTTGAAAATAATCTGGAGTCTTTCGCGCTATTAGTTGTTCAGTAGGTATTCCACCTACAGCTACTTAATACATTTTTGTCACTAATAGGTAAACTTAAAGGCTGAATGTTGATTTCCCTATAGTAGCCCCTGTTTGTACAGTGACAAAGGTATCGCCGTACCTGTATAGGTACAACAGCCAAGTTCTTAATGTCTCTTGCAAATTCTTGACCCCTCATTCCGTATTCGGGGGCACGCCCGGCCAAGTTAGCGTCCTTTCGGAAGGCTCGCCGACTGCAGCACTCGTCCCATCGGATGCAGATTACCTTCGCAAATGCAGACCAGCTTGGTGCCTCTAGTTCTGATATTCGACGGAATTACACAAGTGTCTTAAGTTAGTTAAAAAATAGTGCAGCTAACCCCAGAAATTTAACAAATGGTAATAAGCCTTTAAAGTAGGTAGGTATATTGACACAAGATAAACTAAGATACAAAAAGTTTACAAAAAAACTAGTACTAGGTACTGCCCGTCAGTCATAAAGTAAAACTTAAGCTTTTACAGTTGATCTTTGATACGGGTAGCCAGCCGAAATTTTGCAATGCAATTATGAATGATAAAAACAAAAAAAAACCGACTTCAAATTAGCAATATTTTGAAAGTATTCTGTTTACTGAATGTAAAATCTTGACTTCATCGACAAAATTACCGAAAACGCTGTACATCTCCATATAAAATTTGAAGAGTTCCTTCGATTTCTCCAAGATTCCATCATCAGATCTAGGTGTCGTGCCAATGGGACCAATTTCGAGTTATACCCTTTCGATTAAAAAAAAAATTGAAAATCGGTCTACGGGTTTTCGAGATATCGAGTAACATACACACAAAAAAATAAAAATAAAAATTAGGTCGAATTGAGAACCTCCTCCTTTTTGAAGTCGGTTAAAAAAACAAGCCCTCGCTTGTCGCTTATGTCCACAGCCAATGTTCACGGCGCGGAAGGAGCGGAATGGCCGGCGGTGACAGAGCACATCGTTAGCCGGCCGGCGGCCGCCGCGGAGACAAATAACGCGACGCTAACGCCACAACACGATATTTTTCCAGCCGACCGACCTAAAGAGACGTAACGTAACGTTTGAAAGCATTAGCTACTCCAACCGCCCAAATCTACCTCCATCCAGCCCTTTTCCGTAGCCGGCGATTTGTCTGCGAGCATCAGATGTCAGCCGAAATCGCGATCGCATCGCGCGGCGGCGCAGCCCCGGGGAAATCTCCGCCGACTCCCACAATTTGCGCCTCCATTAGTATTACATTCTCATTTCAAGTGCACCGACACGGTGGGATCATAATTTCATGACGGCCTGTATGAGTGCTCGGGGTACGCTCGGAAGATTCTAGCTGGAATACTGAGTAGTTTACATTAGTTTGTTTAGTGCAGAGATTTACGTTGCGACGGCGCGTTGGCGTGTGCTGGATTATCGAGACGTGGCGGCGTCGCGGCCCTCGCCCGCATGCATAATTCCGCGAAGGGCCTCGATCTGCCGCTATCTCGCGCCGCGGCCGCGGGACCGCGACCTGCGGCGCGGCGGCACGCGCTGAGCATCGCTGATGCGATTCTTGCAGCTTTTGCTCTCTATATTGAATCGAGTTTTATTTGAACTTGCGGTAACCTTTCGATGGCCCACAGTAAATTAGACTGTTACCTGCGATGGCAGTACTAGCGAAGGTGTTATAAAGAAGATTGATGGATATCGTAGACCTATTTCGAGCTTGATTAGTCAATGATGTTATCTTAAATCTTTTAAGGAAATACATACCTAGATACTGGTGATTACAGCGATGTAACAAGAGGCTCCCGCAGTGCCGTGGCCGCGCTAACGACTCGACGCGACGTTGTCGCCCTAATCGAGTTTTTCCATCGGGGCCGCAGAATACATTTACATTTTTGGCGAACTGCGATTCGCAATTCATGTACTTGTTTCCTATGACCGTTGAGCACGCCAGCGCGGCCACTCGCCTGAATTTTGATTTGGTAGTATTGGTAAAATGGTCACACTGCAGTCTGTATAGATACGTCAATTATTGAATACCCGTAGTTAGTTATGCTTTTATATTTTTTTGTTATAAGACCGTGTCATGTCCTATCGCAAAACCAGCTTGTAATAACTAGGCAACTAAAAATTTAGTTCAGCAAGAGTTATTTTTTACAATTTTGTTTGTACTAAACCCGAATAATAACATCTGAAAATATAAATAGTCGATGGGAGATGGTAACTATCTCTTGTCGATTCATTAATGCATCCACAGTGTTAAACGCAAAAGGAGTATAGAGCACTAGTTTCCACATTCAGAAAATAAAATAAATGTCACGCCCATTCACTTGACTTGAGTTTCCGGAGGAAGCCGCGTGGAGCAGGTGCATGGGCGAGCCATAAGCCCTCGAATGGCACCGATTTGTCAAATATTTCCTAAATGAAATCCGACCCCGAATAAACAACAATACAAATTGCCCTTCTGAATTATTCACGCGGAAATCCGCGCCACGCGAGATCCGCCGGAGCAGGCTCAGCTGCGCCGACACGCCGATACTCGCCCGCCTGATCATAAAGATCCTGTGCAGTACCACTACCATGGGTTTAGTAACCAAACTCGCTAACGACGACGTAAACAATTTGTATGAAAATTGTAATTTCCACAAGTTACCACTACCGGCACTTTTTATAGTCTCCACACATATCACTTTCGCCATCGCTAGCGAGTAAGTAAATTCATAGGTAATTGGTATAGGCGTACCTGTTGGCCCTGTTACTGCCGAATGCAATCATCTGACAGGGGTCAGACTGTTTTTCACACCCCGTAAAGGTCCTGAACGTTAAAACGCTTCGTAATTGTGTAGTAAGTAGTAGTAGGCTAGATAAATGAACGATTATTCGAGCGTTTTCAACATTCTCATTTTTCTGAATACTTTTTTGTGAAAATGGTAGAATATTCCGAAATTTAAGGTTCTGTACCTAAAAAGTGAAAACGGGGCAGTAATAGACTGAGACTTCGCTGTCCGTCCGTCTATCCGTCAGTCAGCAGGCTGTATCTTAAGCCGGGTACTCACCTAGCGAGCCGTAACTGTAACCGTTGCATGTACTGTAACCAAAAAACATAATGTGTACGTGGTTCGCAAACCTCCTGCGAGCGGCTCGCAGCGAGCCGATGTTTACAATTTACTCATTTCTGAACCTGAAACTGCAATACGCGTACACACTAGAACCTCGTTACTGTATCACACATGTTACAGTTACGGCTCGCAAGTGAGTACCCGGCTTTACAAACCGTGCTAGCTAGACTTTTGAAATTTTCACGTATTGTGTATTTATTTTGCCGCTATAACAAGCAGCATTATAAATAAAATAAAATTACTATTTACAGGGGGCTCCCATACAACAATCGTGATTTTTTTTCAATGTTATTGGGTCGCTATAAATAACTGTAACAGATAGACACTTGAAATATTCGACAAAAAATTTAATTGAATATCTAACTTCTCCAGTAAATAATGAAATTAAAATAAATTAAGCATTTAAGGGGGGCTCCTATACAAAAAACGTGATTTGTTGCAAGTTTTTGCCTGATATTAATAACGGCGACAGGTAGATACTTGAAATATGGTATGTGATTCAAATCAAATCAAATCAAATTTATTCAATAATTTACAGAAGGTACATTACAACATTGGTACAATATCTATATATATAAAAGAAAGTTGTGTTAGTTACACCACTTATAACTCAAGAACGGCTGTACCGATATGGCTGAAAATT
>BHDV01034119.1:37307-48003 GCA_005406045.1 Adoxophyes honmai | reverse complement strand
GAAATTATCCCCACGTGGTGTCCGGATTAAGAATAACACCTGCCTATTTTTCTTCATTTCATCTTGGTTTAGGTGTACCTAGTGTAGGCAAAATAGGCTATCAACCTGGCGCTATTTTGCCTCATTCATCGACGTTTGAACCTAAGCTCGAGGCCGACTCGTACTTAGCTGGTTTTCTTCCATTTAAACTTTAAAAAATTTAATTTCAAACATTAAATGACATTTTGCAGATAATAGCTGGTATTTTCTGAAATAGGACGAATGAAAAATAATTCGTCCTTAGGAAGTAAAACGTAGTTTGAATTAAGGAGTCGCCAGTCGATGTTAGTTCTTGTATTATTATCTATTCTGTGATGTTAGCCAAGAAATGTCATGCAAATTAACATGCTATTTATTAGTACTTAAAAAGTAATCCTTTAGAGATTTTACTCTGGTAGGAAAGGTGTATGTACTTACCATTTATGTATAAGTCAACTGAGAAAGGATTATGTGCAAATGCAGACATCTGTATAATGTATTTGCATATTAAGTCCTTTTGTAGATAATTAGGTACATATCTGCCGAATAACGCCTTTGATGACTCATATTTCGACTATTTTCATGATTTTTGGAAGGACAATTATGTCTTATAGCCGAATCAAATAGGTTAATGCAGACTTAATGTACAAATCGAATTTAATAGTCCTACCATAATTATAATAATATAAGGTGCTCATCCTTATATAATACGGATAAGTCACGTTTTAAATCTAGTTTAGCTTGACATGTTTCGGGCTAGTTAGTTGTCCTTCATTTAGGAGCCGCGGCGGCTGGTGCTGCCAAACTCCTACTGCAAACTACAAAAAACTGCAAATTTCTCTCTCGCCAGTACAGTAACCTTGTCAAAACGGATATAGTGCATTGAATCAGAGTTTATTGAGTGTTCGGCATCATCATCTTGTTTCTTCATAGTGCGTTTGTGCTCCAATAACCTCGTGGACACATTACGTCCAGTCTCTCCGATATAGTTTTTGCCACAAGAACACGGAATGATGTATATCCAGGTGCGATTTATCGGCGTTCTGGGCTAAAACTATAAATGATAAGGATGGTGGTGTGTGAATCTGTCCTTAAGTTTCGATCGGTATGAGTTGGCTTACGATTACGATATACTGTGGTTTCCAGCCTCCCACAAGGTCTACGCATAACCAAAACATCCAGAAACGGCAGATACCCCTCACTCTCCATCCTCACCGTGAACTTAACCTTATCGTGCACCGTGTAAAAGTAGTTGGTATATTGTGACAAACTATCTCTAGACACAATGGCAAAAATGTCATTCACATATCGCCACCAATATCTAGGGACCACAGGAGCGTTGTATAAGGCTTTTCCCTCCAACCACTCCGTAAAAATATTGGCAGTAACAGGCGCAATCTAAGCTCGATTTAAAACGTTAGTTATCCATATTTTATAATAGTATGCTTGCTGCGCGTCTAGACTGCCCCATGACAAAACATTGGGTAAAGATCATCACTGGAAAAATTAAGTAATGCTCTTTACGCAGTGCAGCCAGACATTATTATTATTATTATTACTTTTGATTTTTGACTTTAATTTTACTTCAGATTTTACCGTATATGTAGATAGGTACAAAGTACCTACAGCTGTCCACAGAACTCAACTTTGTATGAGACTAATTTGATTGATACTTTCTGATTTGGAACTTGACAAACAACATTGAATTGCCTTGCAGTTGGATTTAGATGAAGAAAAGGGGAGTAAGGTTTAAGTTAAGCAGAATGATAAAGGTCACAGTATTAATGTATTTATTTTATTATTAATAATATAAATTATAGAAAATTAACAATTATACAAACAAAATATGATATTAAAGTAGGAGTGGAGAAAATTAATGTTGTTAAGTACATAAAAAGATTAAAAAAAAAATAAGTAAACGAAGGAAAAACAAACGAAAGGAAGCATTGATACACGAATTACAACGACGGATAGAACTTAAAACTAAATAGTATGTAAACATAAAACAACTTACTTAAAATAAAAAGTACATATGTAAAACTAAAATCTAACTACCTATATTAATCTACATCTATACTAAAAGCCCCGAGGCAGGATGGAGTTGTGCGAATACCAGTGTCCAGGTGCACTAACCGTAGCGATCCTGTGAAAAGAATTATTTTTTTTAACTTTTTTAACAGATAGAACACATTTTTCTATTTTAGAACTTAAGTATATATAACTATGTATAGACGTTATGACTGAATTTTGAAACGGGATAGGCAGAGCACACGGAGCGTGTTTTGTCCATGTAATACTAAAGGTAATTAAAGGAGCGCGATAAATACGGCATAAACCATCTAGTTACCTTGAATTTGCTAAACGTGGCACTGGATTTTTGAATTCCAGTGCTCTGCCTACCCCTTCTGGGAATAAAGGCGTGAGAATATGTATGTATGTATGTATAAATACGGCCTTTGCTGATACAATACTATAGAAAACAAGTATACACTTCTTAATCTTCAGCTTAATACTTACCAGAATAAGTTTCAGGGCTAGAAACTGAAGCCATATTTCGCCAACTCTTCAATTAAATATGCTTCCTCTTCGGTCAGCATCTGTGGGAAAGAAACAAATTTTTTGTATGTAATTTTGTACTTATATCCTGGCTGTAGTTGTATCGTCATCTGTTGTACAAGTCCGTATAAAATCCAAAATAAAATCGACCACAGGAAGTGAGTCTCTGACTTCCTTAAGTAGGTAACTCATACATACTAAAATAGCAAGCCTTATTAAAAAGTAACACTATTTATTAAGGTTTTCGACACATTGGGAAATGTTTTGACTTACCGTGATTAAGGCGTCTTGCCTACCAGCAGTGACCACCACGGTAGAGCTGCCGGGTCCCGCCTGCATACCGTCATCGATCTGCAAAAATAAAAAATAAGGAGTCGATTTTTATTTATTATCATCTACTCAATAAGCTGAAATGTTATTTTATTTGAAGCATTTACAAAACTGGTTTGCGAGATCAGTCTATGATAGGCGCTCTTCAACTTACGGGAATGCAAAGCTGCCCTTCCTCGACGCTCGTATAAAGCAAGGTCTCTATTCTTCGCTCATTGGTTTCACGCTGTTCTCTTAAGTTTCTGACTTCGGCCTGAAAAAAAAATCCAGCGGTTAGAATAATTTTACTTTCCATTCCATAACGTGGCATGTTTTTTTTGTGTTTACTTAGTTTTCAACATTTTATTTTTCCTGTGTAATTTGTTGATATTGTGAAATTGTTTTATATTGTGTTTATTATTGCTAATTGTTGTGTTTTTTTATTTCATTATGTTCGTTTTGATGACGTTTTAATGTTTTTTCAGTATATTTGTTTCCATTTTAGAAACAAAAATAGAACTATCCGTCTGAATGATCTAACTTCAATATCTTAAATGCTTTTCCGATTTTGCCAAATATTATATTCAAAAGAAAGTGTGCCACTTACAGCAAATTAAATTCGAATTGCAACATGCACACTTCTACAGAGAAGCTTAAGCTCAGCAGTGGGATGGTCATAGGCTGGTTTAATAACAATATTTAACAAAACGGAAATTAAGAAAGTATAACTGACCTCGACTAGATGTAATTCCTGCGTTTCTTGACATTCTCTGGCGATTTCTGCAGCCAGCCTGTCCTTGCGAAGAGACATTATATTGATTTCCTCTTGCATCTTTCTAAGCACAGAGGTGATGTCTTCGGAAATTTTAGTAACTGAAAGAAAAACAAACGTTGAAATAAACACGAACTGGTGACAAACGATAACATACTGGAAAATAAATTATGAATTTAGAAGTGAACAGATGAATTGTGTAATATAAGGAGGATAGCTTGACAGACAAAAAAAATGCAATTTAGTTCTAAATTGGCTCGAAATTTATAACAATACGAGCTTTTGCCCGCGGCTCCGCTCGCGTTAAATTCGGGGTAACACAGAAGAGATCTTTTTTGTTAGTCACTAATAGCCCGCATGCCAATTTATGGCTTTTTATGTTGAAAATTGCGGAATGCCCCGTACAAACTTCCACTCCTCATTTAAGGGAAGTGAGGGGGGGCTACGAAGAGACAAAAAGTAGCCTATGTCACTCTCCATGCCCTAAACTTTCACTACTTAAAAAATAATCACGTCAATTCGTCGCTCCGTTTAGCCGTGAAAGACGGCTTGCACTTATATTGTGGCGCCCCCTAGTGAGTTACCTACAGCTATCACAATTGTCTAATAACATGAACGCATTAAATACAAACCCGTTATTGAAAACCGCATCAAAATCAGATCATTAGTTTAGAAGATAGGTGGGAACATTACTTTGCACAAACGGACAAACGCACAAACACACACACCAACATCTCTCAACCTAAACGCATATACCTGCTCCGTTCCGTCGTGGGTAATTTAATTTAGTCTACGTTGCGGGATGCGATATTTATAAATCACAATAAAATAAGATTTGTTTTAATAATCCTTAAACCACGATCAAAGAAGGCGTAAAACGTTACTGCCGAGCTGCCTAATCAATTTCTTTTCGTTCCACTCATCCACTATTTTAATTTTAATTCTTATTTACGTATATGAATTAGTAATGAACGTCTAATTATTACGTGAAACGGAATACTTATCAGTGTTTTTTGTCTTATCGTTCAGTATAGATTTTGAAAGCCGTATCTTAGGGAATAAGGGTTAATTTATTAGCGAGATGTAAGAAACTTTCGTCTTAACGACATTAGTGCTGGAATAATATAAAGTACCTATTTTGGTTGCAAAAAAGCGGGAGACGTGTGAAAATCAGCGGCGCTTACGCCATTCTTGAACTAAACCAGAGAACAAAAACGCGTAAGATGTATGAAATATTGCGGCGATTTTTTCGAGTTGATAAAGTTTGTATGGGCGAACGATTTTTTAGTTTTTTAGTATGTTACACTAATTTTTTCCACTCTTTCTCATCTTACAAACCTTCCCTAAACTTAAACGAACAATTAAAAAAAAGAATTGGCCAAATCGGTTCGTGCGTTCTGGAGTTATATCGTCAGGAAGGAAAACACGACTTATTTTTATACATATAGTAGAAGTAGATAAAATGTATTAGTTTTATCTAATGTTGAAGTTTTTGTATAGTACTAGAGTCACGAGCGACCACGTACGACCACCGTATCTTTAGCTAATGCTAAAGTGATTGTTAGCAATTTACCTTGCTGAGACATCATTTGTAATGCAGCTACCTCTGCTCGAGATAACTCGTTTGTATCCTCTGGCCTTGCCGCGGGAATCTGTAAGAAACATTGTCAGTATGACACTTGTGCATGTAATTCCAACGTTGATTCGAGAGTCAATGTACTCATTTATTGAGATTTTTTATTGAATAAGGATACGAGTTTCCACTTTTCCTCCATATATCCGTGAATACTGATGCAGATACGGACATTATAATATGCCATATCCATTTAAGTCTTTTAAAACACACATATTTATTAGGAAAATAATAATTTTAAATTTAACTCAAACACTCAAAGTTGCATAATTCTAACTCTAAAATGTGTTTTTTAAATAAAGTAGGGACTCACCGGGTCTTGATTCTCGCGGTCGTTGTCGATGTGTGACACTTGCACGTTCACTTGAAAACTCATGGTCGTAGAAAAAATAGTCTGAATAAAATTTGGAAAGTAGACAAAATGTTGATGTTGCTTGTATGGAAGCGCGATGGTTTATAAAGTTAGAAGAGGAAACACAGATATATAAGAAACCGAGTAAGAATCTTCATTAATTAATTATCGCTCACCTTAGTTAGTCAGTAATGGGCAAGTAATGATTGTTATTCATTTGCTAATTAGGATTATCAGATTGGACGTTTAAGTCATTAGAATTTTTTTACCACGTGGTGTTCGGATTAAGAATAACACCTGCCTATTTTTCCGTAGATATTGTAAGCGACATCTTGGTTTAGGTACACCTAGTGTAGGCGATAGGCTACCAACCTGGCGCTATTTAGGCTCATTCATCGACGTTTGAACCTAAGCTCGAGGCCGACTCGCACTTGGCTGGTTTTATTTCATTTAAACCTTTAAAAAGTTAAATTCAAACATTAAATGACATTTTATCTTATCGTGCACCGTGTTAAGGTAGTTGGTATATTGTGACAAACTATCCCTAGACACACAGATCGCCGTCAATATTTAGGGACCACAGAGGCGTTGTATACCTAAGGCTTTTTCCTCCAACCACTCCGTAAAAATATTGGCAATAACAGGCGCAATCTAAGCATGATTTAAAACGTTAGCTATCCGTATTTTTTAATAGTAAGTCTCACGGTAGTTTAATATTCTATTTAAGGTGCTAATAAAATGAGTACCGATATTGTAAAAGGTGGTATTATATTACCACACATCACAACAATTAAGAAATTTAGGAAAACTTGTGGCTTTTGTTGGTTTTTGTTAACCAAACAGGAAGTCTTATGTTGGGGCCACACTAACGAAAAAAGCATTAATTATCGCGATAATGGACATTAACCATTGGTGTAGCCACAACTTAACGAGTTAATTTGACAATGGCAGTAACAATGCCATTTGGCGTTAGGCGATAGCTTACCGTCAAAGATATTAACGCGAGAATTGATGCGATGAAGCGGCCACACTACGTATTGTCCGAGTCAATCTTAAATCTTTAAATCTTAAATTGAAATAAATTCAACGCCGTTTTTATCACCACACTTTAGCGGCTCACTTTTAATGCGGTAAAAATTATCGCAACAATTATCGAGATAATGGGCATTGACGTTGAACGTTTGTGTAGCCTAATAATAAACAAATGCTATTGAAAAGATATTGAAAATAGTCTTAATCGGTGATATTTTCCTAAATTTTTCAAAAAAACGAAATCTCTATGAGCATGTAATATTGGCTGTAAAGTATCGGTACCTAATTTGTTAGCACCTTATTTAGATAGGTACAAAGTTCAGCACTCCACAGGACTCAACTTTGTGTGAGACGAATCTGATTGATATTTTCTGATTTTGAACTTGACAAACAACATTTAATTGCCTCGCAGGTGGATTTAGATGAAGAAAAGGGGTGTAAGGTGTAATAAAAACAGAATGAAAAATGTCACAGTAATAATGTTTTTTATTATTAATAAAATAAATTATAGAAAATTAACAATTGTACAAACAAAATATGATATTATAGTAGGAGTGGAGAAAGTTGTTGTTAAGTACATAAAAAGATTAAAAAAATAAAACTAAGTAAACGAAGGAAAAACAAACGAAAAGAAGCATTGATACACGAATAACAACGACGGTTAGAACTTAAAACTAAATAGTATGTGAACATAAAACAACTTACTTAAAACTAAAAAGTATGTAAAACTAACATCTAACTATATAATTCTAGATCTTAACTAAAAGCCCCGAGGCAAGATGGAGTTATGCCAATACCAGTGTTCAGGTGCACCGTGTCGATCCTGTAAACAGAAACTTTTTTAAAAACTCTTAAAAGATAGATTATATTTTTCTTTATTAGTAGTTACGTAAATTTAACTATGTATAGACATTATAAACGAATTTTAAAACGGAATAGGCAGAGGACACGGAGCGCTACAAGTTTTGGCCATGTAATACTGAAGGTAATTAAGGGGGCGCGATAAATACGGCCTTGGCTGATACAATACTATAGAAAACAAGTATACTCTTAATCTTCAGCTTAAAACTTACCAAAATAAGATCCATGATCCAGACATTAGAAACGAGTTAAAGGGGTTACCTGGAACGTTTTCCGGGAGTTTTGAAACTTGGTGAATTTATAGATTTTGATGTGCTCTTTCCGAATTTCAACTTTGCCACCTCGTATCTTTGCCGCTAACGCCGCCATGTTGGAAAAATGGCACGTAAAAGCAGTTTTTTGACAATATCTCCTGTCTGACTCATTTTACGATAAAACAGTGTATTACAAAATAAAACTAGAGGCAATTGCCTACAATTTGTGTCTTAGTGTTTATTTAATAAAGTCAATAGTTTTGGCGTACGAGCGCCACAAAGTACACTTCGCAAATTGTGTTGGTAAGCGCATAACTCAACAACGGCTGGACCAATTTGGCCAATTCTTTTTTTAACATGTTTGTTGAAGTTCAGGGAAAATTTATACGGTGAGAAAGTATTAAAAATATCGAAAATATTGTTATCCTATACAAACTTTATCGACTCGAAAAAACAGTAAGCACCGTAGGATTTCAGACATCTTACGCGTTTTTGGTAAAATTGTCTCTATTTTAGCTCAAAAAAGACGCAAGCGCCGCAAAATTTCATACGTCTCACGCTTTTTTGCGAGCAAAATAGAAGTACCTATTTCGTTCATTATACGAGCACTGAAGTCGGTAAAGTGATAGTTTCTTTCATATTGTTAATGAATTAGCCCTTAGATATATTTATAACTCCCTAAGATACGGCTGTCAAAACCTCTATTGAATGACAAAAGCCAAGCTGAGTTTTTCGTGGAGTAGTGTTAGAGTTGTGGCGCTCGTACGCCAAAACTATTGACTTTATGAAATAAACACTAAGACACAAATTGTAGGAAATTGTCTCTAGTTTTATTTTGTATTAGACTGCTTTATCTTAAAATGAGTCAGAAAGGAGATATTGTCAAAAAACTGCTTTCACGCGCCATTTTTCCAATATGGCGGCGTTAGCGGCATAGATACGAGGTGGCAAAGTAGAAATTCAGACAGAGCACGTCAAAATCTATAATATTACCAATTTTCAAAACTCGCGGAAATCATTCCAGGCAAAATTACCCAATGATCAGGCCACCAGGGCTAAAAAGTAAGCCATATTTCGCCAACTCTTCAATTAAATATGCTTCCTCTTCGGTCAGCATCTGTGGGAAAGAAACACATTTTTTATGTATAATTTTGTACTCATGTTCTGGTTGTAGTTGTATTGTCATTTTGTTGAACAAGTCCGTATCAAATTGAAAATAAAATCGACCACAGGAAGTGAGTCTCTGATTTCCTTAACTAGGTAGATAATTCATAGGTACATAAGAAAACTAACACTGTTTGTTGACATTATCTTTAGGCTTTCGACACATTGGGAAATGTTGCGACTTACCGTGACGATGGCGTCTTGCCTACCAGCAGTGACCACTACAGTAGAGCTGCCGGGAGTCGCCTGCAGATCGTCATCGACCTGTTAAAACAAAGTAAAGAGTCGTTTATAATCATCTACTCAATAAGCTGAAATGTTATTTTATTTGAAGCATGAATTTACAAAACTGGTGCGAGATCAGTCTATGATTGGCGCTCTTAAACTTACGGGAATGCGCAGCTGTCCTTCGTCGACGCTCGCGTTAAGCAAGTTCTCTATTGTGCGCTCATTGTTTTCGCGCTGTTCTCTTAAGTTTCTGACTTCGGCCTGAAAAAAAAATCCGGAGGTTAGAATCATTTTACTTTCCATTCCATAACGTGGCATGTTTTTTTTGTGTTTACTTAGTTTTTAAAATTTTATTTTTTCTGTGTAATTTGTTGATATTATGAAATTGTTTTATGTAATAAAAATTCTCACGCCTGTATTCCCAAAAGGGGTAGACAGAGCACATGAATTCAAAAATCCAGTGCCACGTTTAGCAATTTCAGGGTAACCAGATGGTCAAACGTGATATTGCAGTGACAGGTTGCTAGCCCATCGCCCACAATACACTAACCCTTTCCCAGAGTCGACTCTTACGACACCCACGGGAAGAAAGGGGGAGGTGCTATTCTAACCCGGCACCACACGGACAATTGTTTTATGTTTTGTGTATTATTGCTAATTGTTGTGTTTTTTATTGAATTATGTTCGTTTTGATGACTTTTTAATGTTTTTTCAGTATATTTGTTTCCATTTAGAAACAAAAATAGAACTATCCGTCTGAATGATCTAACTTCAATATCTGAAATGCTTTTCCGATTTTGCCAAATTTTATATTAAAAAAAAAGTGTGCCACTTACAGCAAATTAAATTCGAATTGCAACACGCAAACTTCCACAGAGAATCTTAAGCTCAGCAGTGGGACGGGTTGTAGGCCGATTTTATAATTATATTAAACAAAACGGAAATTATAAAAGTATAACTGACCTCGACTAGATGCAATTCCTGCATTTCATGACAACCTCGGGCGATTTCAGCAGCCAGCCGATCCTTGCGAAGAGACATTATATCGATTTCCTCTTGCATCTTTCTACGCACAGAGGTGATGTCTTCGGAAATTTTAGTCACTGAAAGAAAAACAAACGTTGAAATAAACACGAACTGGTGACAAACGATAATAATACTGGAAAATAAATTATGTATTTAGAAGTGAACAGATGAGTTATGTAATATAAGGAGGATAGCTTGACAGACAAAAAAGAAATTGCAAATTAGTTTTAAATTGGCTCGAAATATTATGACAATATAAAATGTATTAATTTTATCTAATGTTGTAGTTTTTGTAAAGTTCTAGAGTCACGAGCGACCACTTACGACCACCGTACTTTTAGCTAGTGCTAAAGTAATCATTAGTAATTTACCTTCTCGAGACATGATCTCCAACGCAGCTACCTCTCCTTGACTGAACTGGTTTATCTCCGCTTGCCTTGCCGCAGGAATCTGTAAGAAATATAGTCAGTATGACACTTGCGCAAGTAATT
>BHDV01034119.1:13802-35405 GCA_005406045.1 Adoxophyes honmai | reverse complement strand
TCATAACTCTCGTCATACACGCTCGACGGTTTCGGGTACTCCTAATTTGGCCTCCCTTTAGTACATCGTCGATCTGGTCGATACGAGTATACGTTCTTCGGGGGCGCCCTCGACCGACTTGCCCAAACACACTTCCCTTGTAAATTTGCTTACATATCCTTGCTTCATCCATTCTCTCCACGTGCCCAAACCAACGCAGCATATCCTTCTCTATCCTTGTTACAATACTCTCTTTCAAACCACACTTCTCTATCCGTAAGTTTGATACCACTCATGCTTCGCAAAGAACGCATCTCAACCGCACTCACTTCACTTCTAAATACATAATTTATTTTCCAGTATTATTATCGTTTGTCACCAGTTCGTGTTTATTTCAACGTTTGTTTTTCTTTCAGTAACTAAAATTTCCGAAGACATCACCTCTGTGCGTAGAAAGATGCAGGAGGAAATCGATATAATGTCTCTTCGCAAGGATCGGCTGGCTGCTGAAGTCGCCCGAGGATGTCGAGAAACACAGGAACTTTATCTAGTCGAGGTCAGTTATAATTTTTTAATTTCCGTTTTGTTTAATATAATTATAAAACCGGCCTACGACCGTCCCACTGCTGAGCTTAAGTTTGTGTTGCAATTCAAATTTAATTTGCTGTAAGTGGCACACTTTCTTACGAATATAAAATTTGGCAAAATTGGAAAAGCATTTGAGATATTAAAGTTAGATAATTCAGATGGATAGGTAGGTCTATTTTTTGTTTCTAAGTGGAAACAAATATACTGAAAAAACATTAAAACGTCATCAAAACGAACATAATGAAATAAAAAACACAACAATTAGTATAAAAAAAAATAGCAATAATAAACACAACATAAAACAATTTCACAATATCAACAAATTACACAGGTCAATAGTACCCGAAATCGACGAGCATGTATGAAGAGACTAATGAATGTGGATGAAGCAAAAGAAGTATGCCAGGATCGTAGCAAGTGGAACAAAGTGGTCTCTGCTTACCCCTGTGGGAAAGAGGCGTGACTGTATGTATGTATGTATGTAACAAATTACACAGGAAAAATAAAATGTTGAAAACTAAACACAAAAAAAACATGCCACGTTATGGAATTGAAAGTGAAATTATTCTAACCTCCGAATTTATTTTTTCAGGCCGAAGTCAGAAACTTAAGAGAACAGCGCGAAAACAATGAGCGAAGAATAGAGACCTTGCTTTATACGAGCGTCGACGAAGGGCAGCTTCGCATTCCCGTAAGTTGAAGAGCGCCTATCATAGACTGATCTCGCAAACCAGTTTTGTAAATGCTTCAAATAAAATAACATTTCAGCTTATTGAGTAGATGATTATAAATAAAAATCGACGCCTTATTTTTTTATTTTTGTAGATCGACGACGGTATGCAGGCGGGACCCGGCAGCTCTACCGTGGTGGTCACTGCTGGTAGGCAAGACGCCTTAATCACGGTAAGTCGAAACATTTCCCAATGTGTTGAAAACCTTAAGATAATGTCAACAAATAGTGTTACTTGGAATTTTAGTATGTATGAGTTACCTACTTAAGGAAGTCAGAGACTCACTTCCTGTGGTCGATTTTATTTTGAATTTTATACGGACTTGTACAACAGATGACGATACAACTACAGTCAGAACAATAAGTACAAAATTACATACTAAAAATGTGTTTTTTTCCCACAGATGATGATTGAAGAGGAATCATATTTAATTGAAGAGTTGGCGAAATATGGCTTTACTTTCTAGCCTTGAAGCTTATTCTGGTAAGTTTTAAACTGAAGATTAAGTGTATACTAAACTTGTTCTCTATAGTATTGCATCAGCAAAGGCCGTATTTATCGCGCTCCCTGAATTACCTTCAGTTATTACATGGACAAAACATGCAGCGTTCCGTGTGCTCTGCCTATCCCGTTTCAAAATTCAGTCATAACGTCTATACATAGATATACTTAAGTCCTAAAATAGAAAAATGTGTTCTATCTTTTAAAAAAGTTTTTAAAAAGTTTCTTTTCACAGGATCGCTACGGTTAGTGCACCTGGACACTGGTAAATATTCGCACAACTCCATCCTGCCTCGGGGCTTTTAGTATAGATGTAGTAGTTAGATTTTAGTTTTACATACTTTTTAGTTTAACAAAGTTGTTTTATGTTTACATACTATTTAGTTTTAAGTTCTAATCGTCGTTGTAAATCGTGTATCAATGCTTCTTTTCGTTTGTTTTTCCTGCGTTTACTTATTATTTTTTTTTAATCTTTTTATGTACTTTAACAACATTAAGTTTCTCCTCTCCTACTTTAATATCTTATTTTGTTTGTATAATTGTAAATTTTCTGTAATTTATATTATTATACTGTGGCATTTATCATTTTGTTTTAATTTTAATATCGACTCCATAGTTTTCTTTTTTCGGATTATGCGATGACAAATCCGACCCCTGCTAATTAGGATTATCTGTTTTGACATTATGGTTATTTTATTATATTTTTAACCGACTTCAAGAAAGGAGGAGGTTTTCAATTTGACCAAATTTTTTTTTTTTTTTTTGGTTGTCTATTACTCGATATCTCGGAGATCAAGGAACCGATTTTTTTTTTATTAATCTAAAGGGTAACTCGAAATTGGTCCCATTGGCACGAAATCAGGATCTGACGATGGAATCTTGGAGAAATCGAGGGAACTCTTCAAATGTTATAGGGACATGTACGGCGTGTTTTCGGTAATTTATTGATGAAATTAAGAATTCACATTCAGTAAATAGGATTTGGTGCAAGGAAACTGATGATGAACACCACAGATTTCCACTAGAACTTTACTTCTGAACGGCCAGTGTTACGATGGTAGAGATTACATGTGCCGATTCAGATAGTTAAATTACTAGGCAGAAACAAATGTACAAGGTGTTATTGAATACGGTATCATGAATCTGGTCTGATGCTGGAACTGGAAAGTACCCTACAGAACACGGTAACCAAACGACGTAACCAAGTCGTGTTTGGTGTTACTGGAATTGTCCTGACAAGCATTTTGAGTACTGAAGCTCTTTTTGACGGTCTACTTATTATCATTTTTCACTAAAAAGTACAAAATAAAACAAACTATTCAACAAAAAATAAAACCGACTCCAAAAAAAACCCTGCACAAGAAGATTTACACATTTTGCTATTGGGTTAAAACACTAAAAAGAACAAAATAATTATTTTCTCACCAAAAAATGGTTAAGCTTTGCTAATTTTGACTTGTAGCTACCTATGTTACACATTCACAACATTAATGTATCGCTATTTAACATGTATTTACATTTTTACAATCATTATTTATGTTTGTGGTCGGTGCCAGCCTGCAAGCTCGGGTAAGGAGAAATGATATTTAATAACCAAGTGGCACCGACTCCAAACGAAAATAGCGATTGTAAAAATGTAAATACCATGTTAAATAGTAATACGTTGATGTTGTAAATGTGTACAATTTTACAATACATATACACAAAAAATTAACTCCATGCATTAGAATATCAAGCGTCAACTCAAAATAATCCTTCAACTCATTCATTCTTTCATCTTTGTCTTCATGATGATTACATAATTTTAAACAAAAAAAAACCGACTTCAAATTAGCAATATTTTAAAAGTATTCTATTTACTGAATGTAAAATCTTGACTTCATCAACAAATTACCGAAAACGCCTTACATCTCCATATAAAATTTGAAGAGTTCCCTCGATTTCTCCAAGATTCCATCATCAGATCCTGGTTTCGTGCCAATGGGACCAATTTCGAGTTAAACCCTTTCGATTAAAAAAAAATTTTGAAAATCGGTCGACGGGTTTTCGAGTTATCGAGTAACATACACACAAAAAAAAAAAAATTAGGTCGAATTGAGAACCTCCTCCTTTTTGAAGTCGGTTAAAAATAGAGAATCATAATCACAGACACATTATCATGACATCACTGATCACATAATCGTAGTATACCTATCGCTATTTTAGTACAAAAGCGACACAGCCTCCAAACTAAAACCTTTCGTCCTTTTAGCAAAACGTTACATTTAAAAGAGCCCTATTTTTAGTGTGATGAAAAAAAAGTTAGTTTTGATTATTTTTGTATGATCAACGGCGTATTGCAAACTGGCCGACGCCGTGGTTTATGTCTTTGGTGAGGAAAAAATACGAACTAGATCGAATAATTTGAGTAAACAAAAAAATATTTTATGAACAAATAAGAAACATAGCATAGCTAAAATTTACAAATCTTCTATAAGGGAATGCCCAAATTTCCTCCGCTGCATCATTCAAAGTTTGATCAACAGAGATCCGTTTTGGGATAATTCTGCCTTTGTAATTTGTAAATTTTAGCTATGCTATGTTTCTTATTTGTTCATAAAATATTTTTTTGTTTACTCAAATTATTCGATCTAAATTAGTTGTTGGATTTCACTACGAAGAAGACTCACGTTAGTACCTATAATGTTCAAGTATGATAATGTTTGTTTCATTTTAACCATAACTTGCGAGCAATGTACACGGTCGTTTGTTATGCTAAAATAGTACACAAAAGTGCATTTTATTTAAATTAACTTATAAAACTAAGAAAGAAGCGAGTCTCAAGAGTGCGATTCCTTTGAAAGAATTGCCGCGGCGGGGTGCTTAGAGCTAAATCCAGATTAACCTAGGTTTTGAACGAACAACTCGTTTACATACTTAATAATGAGCAGAATAAAGATAAACGGGATTAATCCCGAACTTTAGCTAACTTCTATTGGTTTATAAATTTAGAGAACAAGTTTGTTTTACTTATTTTAAAGGCTTTGAGTACCTACATACAGGGTGATAATGGGTGCATTCCACCTGGGGTCCACAACGCCCTCGCCCACGACCGCAGAATCTACCATTCCACTTGGGAAAAAACGCCGCGGGCGTTGTGGGCGAGTGTTTCAAGTGGAACGCAAAACTTGAGCGCCGTGGGCTTCCAATATGGCGGCATAGAGAAAACGTGCAGGTTTGGGGGTTGTTAGTAAATATTTCGCATGGATTGGAGCAAAACCTAATTAAACAGGGATTCCCGTTAATTTATGGTAGCATTTTTCGCTAAACGAATGAGATTCGGTAAATTCATCAAAATCTGATGACATGTGTCACATGACAGGTGACGTTTAAGTGAAAGCCCACTCCGACCCACCTATATTTTGCGGGCGAAGTGGGCGCGACGTGGTCGCGAGCAATGACGTCATCTGTCACGTCAAATGATTCGCCCACAACGACCGCGGGCGCCAAGCGGAACGCTGAGAAGGGCGATGCGATCGTTGTGGGCGCCTTGTGGAACGCGCCCAATGTAATCCGTAACGAAATTTTACATACCTGTATGTTAATAAAACTTAAAAATATAATTTGAGTAGTTTCTCATTTTCTTTTGTAAGTAAGAAGTTATTGGTCATCAAAGTTTTCCTAAAAAGTGCTAACATTATTGACACCGCGCGTGGGGCGTCAATTATCAATCGACTTATGTACAATAACAATAAAAAAATAACCCTACCCGACAAATTTAAAATAAGCGTACCTTAATAGCTGTTCAAAATGGAGTCCATTTCTCTCCAAACAGAGTCTTGCACGTTTCAAAACGTTTTCATTCACTCTTCTTAACACTTCAGTGTCACTTTCACTTCAGAAAATGCACTTACAATCTTGTCTTTAAGATTATGTAAATTTTGTGGTTCGTCCATGTACACACGGCGCTTGATTTCGCCCCAAAGATAGAAATTACAAGGGGTGAGGTCAGTTGACCTGGCAAGCCAGGCCACAAATCCACTGCGACCTATCCACCGGTCACTGTACACAATTGTTCAAGTGCTCGTGCGTACATCGCGAGCGTAATGGGGGGTTACATCATCTTGTTGGTAAAAAATACTGGATATACACTCGCACCATTTCATAGTACTCGCGATTCGAAAATTCTAACGACATTGTCACTCGCAAACTTCGCGCTTACGTAACGTACGACCGGGGTGATTAGGGAACGCGTGCGCGTCGACTGCCAGCTTGCGAATTCATTTTTCACACCTACCCTCGGCGGTTGCTTTAGGGGATTGTGGCAAATGCAAAACTACCCTACTTTAGAATAGAATTTAGACAAACGTAAACAGTTACACCGCGGTTTGTAGTATGCCCACATTCAATATTTTTTTGGGAATTTCCCGATGAAAAAAAATGAAAAAAAAAGTGTTTTTTTTATTTTACCGTTGCATTGTGCTAGTGATTCTAAGTATCAGGAATTAATTTCGTTACGGATTTCATTATCACCCTGTATATATTTGTGAAATGTATTTAGTAGGTATTTCTATGTATATTATGCTATACTCTGTCGGTTTAGTTACTTAACTAAAAGTAAACAAACTTCATGTCAGGACTTCATTTGGCAGGTTAAGAAGGTTTTTTTGACTACCCACATTTTATCGGATGTTCAAATAATTTAGCAAAGGAATCTCACCTAATGTTTATTAACCTGATTAACGTTCGTGTTCTAATTCCGATTGTTTCTGGTATACCTAAACTTAGGCATCAACAGAACATTTTTTAAGTATTGTCTCTTTCCTTTGCTAAACTATTTGAACATCCGATAAAATGTGAGCAGTAAGAAAAATCTTCTTAACCTCTCAAATTTGACATAAAGTTTGTTTACATTTTGTTAAGTACCTAAACCGTCAGAGTATAGTAGGAGTAACGATCTTGATTTGTTTTTTCGTAATACTTACATATTATTACTCGTAGGTAAATATACTATTTATTCTATTGAGATGATATACAGCCCGAAGCGATCAGTTATCGAAATCCTTACCTTACAACAATTTAGATGTTGTTTATTTAACCGTTGTTTTTATTTTGTTGTTGGAATCACATGCATTTACAGTAAAGTTCTAATTCGATTTCCTGTAAAAAAAAACGTATACCCAGTCTACCCACAGCAACATGCCCAATTTGTGACTCTCAACTCATTCTTTTTTTAAACATACGGTTCTCTCGCAACATTTATAAAACGAAACAAAACAAACTTGCCTGGACTCCGCGCTACGCTGCCCCATCATCAAAAGGCGTAAGTGCTTTCAGTTCCGTAGAGATATGTCCTTTTTAGTCAGCAGGCCAGCGCGGCTGAAGCATGTCGCTGCGCATAAATATGCGAACAATCACTGGATACTTATAACCAAACAGACAGGTACATAGCCATAATGCCCGACAAGGGGTATGGAAAACGTCCACATAAATCATCTTTGTGGTGTGTCGATTTTTAAAGCGTTTTTGAAGAATCTAATTGTAACCTTTCTTAATCTTTCTTTATTCATTATCTTACCGTTCGTTTATGCTTGAGCTGTAGCCTGCAAAATTATACACACATCACGCCTGTATTCCCAAATGCGGTAGGCAGAGCACACGAAACGCTACATAGACAAAACCATGACTATTTCACGTTCCGTATGGTGCAAAATTATAAGCATAACATCTGGGTTAGTTAGACGAGTTCCGTCTTCTGAGATAACCTGGCATTTTGTTTATGTTTTTCGTATTAGTATCTTAACATTTTTTACTTGAAATTCGGCTTAAATACCTAAATACTATCGTATACTGTTTTAAACTTTCGTGATTCTCACACATAATTATTTATGTTTACGCGGGAATTAATCACGGTATTAACCGAAACGTCGAGTGGTAATTAAAAAATACCGTGATTAAGTCCCGCGTAAACATAAATACTATCCGTATCAGACTTGTATACGATTAGCTCAGAAATCATAGATGACCTTTTTTTAATTTGACCAAAGAACAATTCATTCTAATTAAGTGAACAACTGGTGTATGTAGATACCTGTGCAATATAGAGACAGGTCGCTATTTCCAGCCACGAAATCCGCACCGCGCTGCATCGGCGGTCTCCGCATATACCCTTATGCAGACACTATTGATTTTGTCTGTGTTAGGGGGACAGGCAGATAATCATATTATATCGTATTTAAATATATTGTGCAAGGGTTCCTTGCATAGCTATCGAGCTGTGGACTTTTAATTTAACCTTGAAACTGGGACCCTCGATGCTGTTAATTTTTTGGCGGCCATTTTGGATCTCCGTTATTAATGTTTTAGCATTGTGTCGTTGGGTGCGGAGTCTATTATTAATTTGTTGTTCACGTTTGTATGAATGGTTTGTAATTGTAGTTTGCCTTTGGTGGGGTGTTTGGCGAACATTTTAAAGTATTTGTATAACGTCAAATAAAAACTGAGTATGGTTTTTTATTGTTGGTAAATTATTTCGAGATTTATGCTTAATAAAATTTTCTTAAAACTAGATTATTAGTTATAGTCGTATAAGATTGCTATCCTGGCTATGAATCACCAAATAGTCACAATTAGTCCAATGTAAAGTATGTTTACTCTCATTAAATAATCACGTTTTACGAAAATTGTATAAAAAACATAAAATGACCTTTGTTCAACCAACCTCACCTTATTTTATGTAGAAACAGGAAATATAGGCATCGATTAAATAATGTCTAAATATTCAATTGTGTTTTTTCAAACACTGAATAAAAATATTAAGATTCAGGGTTATGTAAAGTAACAACATACAATCACGCCTGTGTTCCCAAATGGGGTAGGCAGAGCACACGAAACGTGACATATACAAAACCATCATTATGACTAAATACTAAGACTAAATACACCCACTTCTAGCACAGATTTAGGTTTGCAAAGATGGAAGAGGTAGAATAGTGACAGGTTGCTAGCCTGTCGCCTAAAACATACCTACACATATTCCTTAGTTGCCTCTTACGACATCCACGGAACAAATGGAGAAGTGTTATTCAATCCCAACACCATACGGCAAACTAACAATCCCGATCAAAATAGTCTCAATGTAAACAATCTGCTAACCTCACTTTCGTGATTTTTATGCAATAGGTCACAAAGCGTTATATTGTTAACAGAAAATATAAGACTTACCCGCAAATTGCTCAAGAAAGTCAAAGCTTTTAACCCTTTAGCAGATAACAAATCGGAGCCCTCATTTGTAACATACTAATTAACTCTGGGCCTGTCTATGGCACATACTTATGCCGTTATTGAATTACCGGTGTCGGCTTTTGAGAGAAAATTAACTACAAATCAACGTCCCGCGTGAATTCGTTAAATATTAATAAACTTTCTTAACATGTGTTCTTGACTCGCGCAATGATTTTGTCGACGTTATTGCGATGTTAAGGGGTGTGTACATTAGTGATGTAATGTTTGCATATTATTATTTTAATTTAGTGTATTGGTATTGAAAATGATTTTCAGTTTTTTTTGTGTACTTTACTTTGAAAGAGGCATTATTATTTCAAAATATGTGGTCTATTCCCACTAGTTCTACTGACAGTTCTAGTGGTAGAACTAATGGGAATTTTATTCCCACTAGTTCTACTATTCAAAGGACTTCAGATAATAGTCCTTTGAATAGTAGAACTAGTGGGAATGAAAATTCCCATTAGTTCTACCAGTAGAACTGTCAGTAGAACTAGTGGGAATAGACCAAATATGTTAATAGGTATCCAGGCTGTCGGATTGTCCCGTGGATGTCGAATAAGCGAGCAAAGAAACGGACTAAAGTGGTATAAGCGATAGTTTAGCAAATTGTCTCTGTTTTAGGGTTCTTTGCCCTAATGGTAAAAACGAGACCTTATTACCGAAACACCACTATCTGTCTGTCACCAGGCTGTATCTCATTCATCATAGCACGGGAGATGAAATTTTCACAGATTTCTGCTGCCGCTACGGCTAATAATCAGAACGACTAACTAATCACAATCACTAACGAATAATAAACACAGCAAATTAGAAAACTTTAGCAGCCATCAAACAAAAACGCGTTTTTCAATGCTTATTTCTGAACTTGTTTGAAGGGAATGTTTTGGTTGAGGTATTTTTAACACTAATACGGGACCTTTCGTGCACCAGACTGCCTAGCACGTGGTTGTTTCTTTACTATTACAACTGGTAGCCACAAAAATTGACACTACTAAAATAAAATGATAAATTATCTGCTTTCTTATGCGAATATGCCATCATCATCACACAACTACAATGTCTCCTTACAAATTCTTTGGCACTGAACTACCTTAGACTGTAACCGGAAACGCTCTTCAGGCGGAAAACCGGTCGGTTACACATTTCCAACTCAAATCTCCCTTATCTTAATACTCCCCCATGTGCCACCTAATTACTAATGGTGATTACATACTCCGCTTTACCGTGTTTGCGTAGACTATATTTAAAGCAAGTTAATCCTTAGCTCGGTTCTCATACAAAATGCATCCGGCTTCAGTCGGAACTTCCAAAGACGTCTGAGCTAGGTACTACAATATATTTAAAACCGAGATGTTTTGGCGAAAGTTTGATGATGGTGAAAGTAACTGAGTTTGAAACTGTCTGCAACATTAATTATAGAGAATTCTCCTAATAATATACGAGCGTTGTTTATATAATAACCCTGAAGGACAAATCACATGAATATTCGCAGAAAATATCGTTAGCAAGTCTTTTGTTTATGTATCAAAGCCACAGAGGTATTTTCTATTAGAAAAAAATGATTATTAATTCAAGTACGTATCATTCTATCAACTCCATGTATAGCGACACTACAGCTTCAATGGCTAGGAAGTTTGTTTACCTTATAGCAATTTTTTCAAGGCTTGCAAACAATTGCTTTTAAAACCACCTAACGGCATTTCCTTTCAAAATTTTCTCCCGCGATCTCATTTCTGAATATTCCTCACAGCTTCGGATTCCAGTAATTGCCTAGCAAGCCGCATACATCACTACACGCGTATAAATAATCCCAGAGGTTTCAGGGTGTCTCGCAACGTAATTAAGTAACGTTTAGACTAGCGTGATACGCGAAAACGTTTCAAAATTAAATTACCGTAAATCACATCTGAAATTTACGGCGCCACCAACTATGGAGGGAATCGAATTAGAGAGCGTTAGCGGTTTGCGTTACGTTTACGCTGGGATTCTTAGACGCTCGCGTGTGCACGTACATAATTTATCCAGTTAGTAAGTAATCACTGTACGAGTGTCGCTACGTGTTGTAATACAATGTCCTCCACCCCAACTGTTCCAATCGCTTCGAATTCGCTAAGATTAATTAGTAATTGTGGAATGGAAATCAGAAGTTTCAGGTTTTTGCAATCAGCTCCTATCTACCAAGGTCAGTAGAAAAACCATTTCGGATATCACCTTATTTTTTGTACAGCAGAGAGTTTTTTACTTCACTTTTTTCCGGATAACGGTGTATTTTCCGTTATGATGCTTAATTGTTACAGATCACACACGGGATAGGTTTTTGTCTTCGTAATAAGTAAGTATTAGATAGAAGTTAAAAACATTTTGTCGGAAGCAGATTCCAAAAGTTATGATCGACAAAGTTATCCATTTTTAGAATCGTACAAAATACCGCTAGAGCTTCAAATTTGATACGCGCAATGCCTTTTCTATCTTCATCTCGGAATATTGGAAGAAAAAGACTAAACAAAACCTAGTACTAATGGAAAAGTAATACCAAAGCTCCCGATGTCTACGCTCGCACAATAATAACGTCTAGTCGGATTTAATAAGTATAATCCCTCTCAGAAGTCGGTAAACGCAAACAACCACGATATCGAAACCCTATCTGCAATCGTACCAAACATTTTATTTAAATATCCAATGTCTATACTTTATATTGCGCTGTAGAAAGACTCGTTCAATTCTGTTTGAACCTGTGCGTTGAATTAAACGAAGGCTTTCAAGTGTACTGAAGATTCTGTGTTTTAATATAAAACTATTCACCAACAGGTTTTTGGAGTTTCTTTTTGGAAATTCTCTTAAACCACTGTAAGAAATTATTTTGTAAATAATTGTCGCGTCCAACGGGGTGTTTGGATTTTAGTAGTGATATTAAAACTCGCAAAATGTTGCGAAAGTTATATAGCCCAAGCATACCTACCAATGAAACCTAAACCTAACTAATGAAATCATTGTACTAAACTTAACTTCTATACTGACGAGCTAATATTATGGGTGGTCATTTGTAATGCAGAATTGTAACACTCATCATCGTTGTATGATCTGCACTGCTTTATAATCTACACTAATATTATAAAGAGCAAAACTTTGTTTGTTTGTTTGTTTGTTTGTTTGGTTGTAATGAATAGGCTCAGTAACTACTGGACCGTTTTTAAAAATTCTTGCACCATTCGAAAGCCACGTTATCCACGAGTAACATAGGCTAAATTTTATTTTGAAAAAAAAAGAGGATTCCGTAAAATATTTGGGTTTAGATATCTACATCTACACTAATATTATGAAGAGAAAAACTTTGTTTGTTTGTAATGAATAGGCTCAGAAACCTACGACCCCAAAATCCGAAATTTACGCGAACGAAGTCGCGGGCGGAAAGCTAGTCAAATATAAAGTAGACATGAAGAAATTCCTGGTAAATATGAAGACCAAAAAAGAATCGTGTGTCTTAGGTAGGCTCTTCCTAAGTTCTATTTAGAGTTTTACAATTTTTATAAGTGCAAATATAATGTTTTGAAAATGCCACTAGTAATTATCCATTAACCTATTGTGAATTAAATTGTAAAACAATATAAATCAGTTATTAAATCGTTCAACCCTTTCATATATCACGAGACAACGCAAATAATTCAATTAAGGAAGTCGTTAAGCAATCGATGCGTGCCGTTATTAAATTCGGCGTAGTTTAAAATGTGGTTCGGTTAACTATAATTTATGTTCGGGCGCAGCGGATTTATTGTGGCAACGGGGGTTGATGACTTGGCTTATTGCAACAAAGGGTTGCAAAGGATGATCTTTTGTATACAGTTATAAGACAGCATTTAAACTAATTTTTGCATAAGTTTTATTTTATAATACCATCTTAATACGCGTGACTTAATCACGATTTTATTTTTCCCTTCTTGACGTTTGGCGCGTTACAGGAACCGTGGTCACGAACTGACTGAAACAGAGGATGACGTTTGTTTCGCAGCACGGGTTCTTTGAACTACCCGCACTTGATTTTCATCAGTAACGGCTCCTCGAAGTACCCGCGTTTCCTCAATATTGTCCACCGTCACACTATCATCCATTATCTATATTTTTTCAAACCTTTAGTATACATTCAATGGTTCGTTTTTCTATAATAGGACCTAGTGATAATCGGTTTTAGAAATAATCTTAACTATTTTGACGACACGACATGTTCTATTACATTCCGTTATAAATCCCCAATAACAAAATTGCTACACCAAAGCTTTTTCTAAAGTATTTTTTGCAGAATAATTTCAACGAGAAATTCAGAAACCACAACACAGCCTGTACATTACCCGCCGTCTTTAACCCGAAGAGATTGGATGAAGTTTAAATTTAAATTAATTTAACGGATTATTAATCCGCGATGAACTTCGTTTCTACCTCGCCAGCAAAATCTTAGCTGAGTCAGTATTAAAACTAAAGAATGGTCGGCAATTAAAATTCATTCTTATCGCAGAAAAGCGTAAGATAATTGAATAACCAGTTGTACTCCGATTATGAATTTGAAAAAGGGGTATTTTCTAGGAACAAATCTTAGATTAAATGAAATTTGCGTCCTTTTTTTAAAATTAATATAACTATGTTTATAAACCCAACTCAACGTCATTTTTTTACATCGCAATTTATAAAAACACCATTAGCTGTAAATATTACGTTTGTATATAAAGTTGGTGAAATAAAAACCTTAACTTATAGTTAGAGCAGACAATTCCTCATCGTTGTACCCGTAAATAAGAAAAAATAGCTTAAATAAACAAACTTCCAACTTCAAACTCCCGCCTCATAATTCAGCACGCACAAAATGGCTTGTCGAAATTAAAATTACATCTCTTGAGTGCCAAAGCGGTATAAGCAGCTCGTTTGTCGCTTCAGCCGCGATTACGGCGACTACCTCTAATTACAGTTGTTGGAGTTAGCAGCTTAAGCTGCTCTTAAGCAGGGAATGAGTGTTAAAAGATTTATATCAGTGGATAAGAGCGATTCCACGGCTTAAGCCGAAACAGTCGCGCCTCCAGGAAATTAAGACATTTGCAAGCTCCCGTTGCGGCCTTAGGAAACTGAAATGATAAAGCCGACTTCGCACTTTCGTTTTAATTTAGACAAGTTTATCTCGTTAGTTTAATTGCGTTCTAAAACTTTGCTTGTGTATTGTTTTAGTTCGTAATACTTTCACGGATAGTATATGCGACCAATTGTGATCCTGAATGTCTAAACTCACCCGTATCGGAATCTCTCTGTTTAATATGTGTCATGAATGGCAATGATTACGTTACTATTGCCATTCATCATATTTTCTGTAATATTTAAGCAAGACAATAGTAATTTCAAGGTAGTTAATTACCTAGTGTTAATTTCATTCATTTGTTTTCAGATACTTTACTTCATCCCACCATTTTTATGCTCTGTTTGCTTAACTGTCGTTTCCTCAGTCTCTCACAAAAAACAACCCTCACTTGTTCCTACCACGGAAGTGGTCGAGACACTCTGGATTACTTAGAGAAATTAAGTTTATTTTTTAAATCACATCACGCTCTAATTGGCGGCAAGAGCCACGAGCGTTTGTCCCCTAAGATAATATTGACTCCGCGTGGTCCCTTTACATCTTCCCCGTTGTACGCGGCAGATTAATGTTTGTGCCGAGCTATTTGCACTGTTCTTCATAAAAATGGTCCAAACAGAAGCGGGCAAACAAACCTTTAATAACATTCCGTGTATTCAGCGACATTATCTCGCGTAATCCGTTTTCTGTGATTGTTGGCTAACCGCTCGCGATTCCCTGCGGTGTGTTTTGTCATTTTAATACAGAGCATTTTTTAAGCTAAATGCTATTAAGGTATTCCGTTTTCATTCTGCTTAAGTACTATATTTCATCCATTTTGCTCTCCATTTTTATACAACGAGCAGCAGTGTGATTTTTTCTATCTGGATCTAGGTTCCTCCAATATTAAACTTGATAAACCAATTGATAACTAATCCACCTAAAATCACTTTGTACATAATTCTCTGAGTAAAAATTGCATTGCGTGATAAAGGAAATCTTCACTAGGTTTATTCCGGCAGTGTTGTGCGATGGGTCAGAAATCAATATAAGTATACATCTACTCAATCAGCTCTTAGACCGCACAAAGCTACCTTAGTTATTTGTGTGTGCATGTCTATTTAATCGACGTTTTGATCTATCAAACCACTAAGCTGCCAGCAAAACCACTTCCTGCTGACTTCTCAAATAAGACTACGAACTTCGACGTATTTGCCTGAACCTAATAACAGAGGTACCAGGGTAGCAGAAATTTGAAGTGTGGCAAGGCGGACAAAGCAAACACATTCTCCTTTTGTGATAGGACGTAATCTCCGTCTGAGGATTTTAATTACTTATTGGAAGTTTGTGGCCGGCGGGCGTGAGTCGCCTCGCGGTATATTGCGGGGTTGCGACTTCATAGAAAACCCTTACTATGAATACTCGCATTCTGATGTTCGTTATAACATACAAGACGACTGAATATACTTATTATTATTGTAGAAAATCGTTTAACTTACTTCTTAAATGATGTTTAGCTCGACATGTTTCGGGCTAGTCCATAGTCCTGCTTCCAGGAACCGCGGCGGCTGCTCCCAACTGACTGCACGTGAATGCTCGTGCTCGACGAAACTGATACCGGCGCACGACTGCCCTCATTACTAACGTCATAGGTCAGCATAGGACCCTAAGAACATCTCTTTGTAAAGACACGTCCATACCAGCTTTTGGCGCAGTACGAAAATTCAACACCTAACTTGACTTGTGTTAAAACTCGATTTGAACGTGAGTTATCGGTATTTTGCATTATCACTCGACATTACTCGTCGACGAAAACGACGTCGAATGACACCTAGGACACCTCAACGTTGAGTTAGTCGACGAGTCTAGTTTTTTTAATAACACAACTGTGCTTAAAAGTTTGGAAAGAGTTCAGAAATCAGAATTTTTATTATTTGATATACCTACCTACCTAAAAATTCGTGTCACCCATTCATGGTAACTCACCCCATAAATGTGAAAAACATGTTTCCTTTCCATTTTAGAGCGAGTTATATTCTATTCGAGAAACCAAAGTAATGCATCCTAGGTAAACAAAACACAGGAGGTGATTTCGTCGGTCGCAACGCCACACCGTCTCAGATGTGTCGTGTTTACAGTACTAGAAGACAAAAGGGAACATATAATGACAATTTACCATCATGTAACGCATTGAATTTTCAAAAAGCTGATGTAGCACTAAGTCAGAATAAATACATACATACATATTCTCACGCCTGTATTCCCAAGAGGGGTTGGCAGAGCACATGAATTCAAAAATTCAGTGCCACGTCTAGCAATTTCAGGGTATGCAGATGGTTAAACGTGATATTGCAGTGACAGGTTGCTAGCCCATCGCCCACAATACACTAACCCTTTCCCACAGTCGACTCTTACGACACCCACGGGAAGAAAGGGGGAGGTGCTATTCTAACCCGGCACCACACGGCTTCAGAATAAATAAGATGATGTATTTCCAAAGATATTAAGTTCATACATACATAGGTAGGTACAAAACGCCAGTATTCTCAAATGGAATGGAAATTGAAGGCATAGAATACGAAACGCTATATAGACATCATATCCGTTTTTTTTTCAAATGGAGTAGGCAGAGTATACTAAACTATTGCCCATTTCTGAGCCATTTCAGGAAAACATTTAGGTTTTGACTTAAATGGTACATAGGTTGCTAGCCTATCGCCTAAAATATACCTAACCCTATTTCCATAATTGTCTCTTACGACGTTCACAGAACACGTGGAGATAGCAACCCTTCCGAGTGCGCCACGTGCTTGGCCGATTATTTCATCGAGGATACTTCGTACGATCGTATTTTGAAACTAACTGTCCACTGTCTGGCGAGAATATTGCCATAAAACTACAGAAAGCATCTCAATACTGAACGACAGAAACCGTATGAATTTTTTTTCGTCATTGAGTTTTTCATACTGAGAGGAGGCCTGTGCTCTGCAGTGAGACGTATATAGGCTGGATGATGACGATGATGAGTTTTTCATTTAGACTTCAGTCCATGACCAAAATGATTAATTCGGTCATCACATAGAAATCTGTGGATTTTCCGTTGTAGAGTGTAAACTTTAACATACACAGTTACTACCGGTTTAAATGAACGCATAGTTTTGTTTTAGTTCTGAAGTAAACCTGCCTTGGAATATCAGCTCAATACAGAGATAGTTTCGCAAGCAACTACAAGTTGTTTACCTACTTAATGTCAGCTTAATATTAGCTCAAATGTAACGTAGAGATCTAAACATAGAACATACTCGTAAGTACTTAAATAGTATCGTATAGCGAAAATGGGTTTCTGAAACTAGCGAGAACTGTTGTGGAATCAGATTGAATACATATTAGAACTATGTGGTGTTGGATTGAGAAAAAACACCTCATTTTTTCCGCAGGTGTCGAAAGTGGCGACTAAGGAAATAGGTTCAGATTATGCTTCAGGTGACAGGCTAGCAACCTTACTTTCCCCTTTTGGATACAGGTAGGGGAAAGCAGGTAGGGTTCGTACACCAGGAGCATTCGTACAGTGGCCATATCTAAGCTATCGAATACATCACAGTGTTCGTGTTTGTACGCGTGATTCCCGTTCATACGCGCCGCGTACCTGTGGAGTGGGGAGACAGTGCTGTCACCGGTTTAGACAGAGCAAGTCGATATGTGTTTTTGCTCTGCGTGACAAATATTTGTATTCATCTTTGAGCACGCTTAGCGGGTATAAATAATTCTTAAGCTCTTCAAGTCGTTTATCATATTTTGTGCTTCACAATCTTAGTTTCATATTTAAATGGTTATTTAATCTTATCTAGAACGGTAATTTTTATTGAAATTTTTTTTGTTGGTTTCTTGGGTTGGGGTACTTTCGTGCAGTTATGAGTGGGGTACATTAGTACAGTACGAATCTACCCCACTCATAACATTACTTGGCAATCCTACTACTACTACTTACTCTATAATCAATAGTGCTTTGTGAATTAAGGGCCGTAATAAGGACTACTAACGAGACTCTGTTAGAAGCCCGACGCCAAAGGTCTTTTATGACTCAGGTTTGTACTTCCTTTACTGCCCGTAATATGCACTAATTTACACATTTTGCGAGGTAAAAAAAAATATCACTGAAAATTCATGTCGTCACGCCACCGCGCCGCGCTATTCCGCTTGCGCTATTTGGACTGTCAGTGCAAATGCATTGATTGTCACGTTTTTTCGAATCATATATGTACCGCAGACATGAACTAAGTTTCGTACAGAATTTGAACAGTCATAGCTACAGCCAGATTCTATGAAAAAGATTCAAACGAATTTATAAAAATATAGAAAAACGTGTTCAGATACATCCAAAGTATTAAATTATTAAAGTTTCATAATGCGTACGTACATTAGTTTTGAATTTTTAAGTCTTTATATCCACCCATCCCACATGTATAGCTTTGAAAAAGACTTATCTAGGCATAACCTTGGTCTGCTAACTATTCGTTTTTTGGTAAGTTTTAGTCCTTTTACTTTTATTATAAAATATGTGTAATATGTGTTGATTTATTAGTGCATTTATTGAGGAAAAATTATTATTAATTCGGTCGGGTTATATTACATAAATATAATTAGAAGTTAATACTTAGAAGTTATTATATTACGTAAAATCGGATTATTTTGCAGTCCTTACATAAAGGTCAATAATTTTTTATTAGTTACTTCGCGAAAATTGATAAAATGTTTTATTTTTATATTTTATGTATTTCAAGTGCATTTTTTTTTTACTTTGACACGAAGGCTGTTTCTATTCATGAGCCCCTCTGTTTAAACAGGGATAAATATGAAAATAATTGTATTATTGAGTTTTGGTTGCTTTAAATACAATAATTGTTTGATGAAGACCGATTCTTTACTTATTTTAACCTCCATAAATAACTTTTAGACATTGAATAAATGACATTTTCATTGACTGTACGAAGGCTCCTCACTATGTACGGACGTGCCCCACGCTGTGTACGAAGCTACCACACGCTTGGGGTGCTTTCGTACGTTTCTCATTTTTTAGAAAAAAAATCGTAGCTTCTGTATTCTACTTTATTATGAAAACATTACACCACAATTTTATAGCCAGATAAATGGGCAATGTATCAGTATCAAAATAAATTCGTTATAGCTAATAGTTATTTTAAAAAAAATCTCAGAGTAAAAAGTGTACGAATCCTACCTGCTTTCCCCTACAGGTGTGATTTTTTCGTATGTTATAAATGTGGGCGTTGTATAAGACACTATTTTAATTAGTGATGTTATTTCCTAACGGAACAAACTAAACATGTCGATGAACTCAACGGCGAAGTGTCACAATTAACTGTCATACTGTATGAAAAATTGAAAGCTTAGTTACGTTAGAGAATAAAACCACTGAGTATGACAGAAATTTAGGATAGCATAAAAACATAATTGTCACGTATTCCTTAATGACTACACGCATAAGCTTCAGCTGCTTTGATCTCTGTGATATCTGAGGTTTGTACTCGTGCTTTATTAAAATTCTGCAAACAATGCCTTGTTAATAATATAATAATACGGTCATAATTAAACAAACGCCTATCGTATTATGGTATACACACTTACCTGTGTATGCGTGCGGTGCCAATGACTTCTTTCAATACACGACGACAAATATTAGCATTTAGCTCTTTGATCTCAAGCAGTCGACGTTCATTTTGAACGTGCTCTTAATTAAGTTCAAACAAGACGTGCTAATCGAAGCGAACGGTATGTACCTTACACAGTACCTATGCTGTTTATTTACAGTTTAAATATTCAATGAGATGGTAATGGAACGGTGTATAAAATTACGTTCGGTTGATGGGTAATATACACTCGGTCGGTGTTTGAATTTTGTTGAGTTAACGCATGCATATAATAGCTTATTTATAAGCGTTAATAATTACCCGTACCGCATAGTGTAGGGTTCAGAATAAAACCTGTCTATTTCTTTTGTGGATTTCGTAAGAACCGACGGGATAGCTTAAGGTGTTTCAGGCGAGAAACTAAAACCTATCACAATCTCTTAACTTAAAACCAAGAAAGTGTGCTAGAAGTGCCTACGAAACGAGTCATGGATTTTACCTATGTAGCATTTGGTGCGCTCACTGTACCTACTTATCCATTAAAGAAATTCAGACGTGATGTATGTCCCTAAGTACCTAGTGTAGTTTTGCAGAATTGTTATTGGTATAATATTTATAGAAGTTGCACATAAATACATACATACATACATATTCTCACGTCTGTAATCCCAAGAGAGAGGTAGGCAGAGCACATGAATTCAAAAAACCAGTGGCACGTTTAACAATGTCAGGGTACTGATGGTTTAACGTGATATTGCAGTGACAGGTCGCTAGCCTATTGCCCACAATACACTAACCCTTTCCCAGAGTCGACTCTTACGACACCCACGGGAAGAAAGGGGGAGGTGCTATTCTAACCCGGCACCACACGGGACTATTAAGACTTAGAATATGCTTATACAATGGTTTTAGAACTGAGTTTTGATTATTCATTCAGTATTTATTCGGTAGTTGGTAATTTAAAGACATTTGCACATATTATTATATTACATTAACGTAAAGCGAGCTTTTATATTATCATTTCAATACAGGTCGCACCATTAATTGTCTTAGGGCAATTTAAATCTGCGATTATGAAGAGCAACCGCGGTAATATCTTTCACAGCATCTGACTCAAAATTAAGCAAATGAAATTCCAAAATCAATGGTTCAGATTTAGCGAAATGCTGTCTGAGCTCTGATCTGATTGCAACAATCGGTTCTCAGGTATTGGCCAGGGGTAGCCAACCGGCTGATTGCCAATTAGTTTTCTGCCAGCTGTTGGCAACTGGGTCCTGTTTTAAGCTAGTGATAGATAAGATTAAGGTCCGGGTGAGTCTACAAGTCTACAGCATAACTATTTAATATTTGTGTAGATACGTACATATTCTCACGCCTGTATTCCCAAGAGGGGTAGGCCGAGCACATGAATTCAAAAATCCAGTGCCACGTTTAGCAATTTCAGCAGGGTAACCAGGATGGTTAAACGTGATATGGCGGTGACAGGTGGCTAGCCCATCGCCCACAATACCTACACTAACCCCTTTCCCAGAGTCGACTCTTACGACACCCACGGGAAGAAAGGGGGAGGTGCTATTCTAACCCGGCACCACACGGGGAATAATAATATTTTAATATTTGTGTTAAGTCAGGTTAATCATGACTGTTCCATGACACAGCTAGGACATATCGACGCTTCAAAGGTCAAAGGACTTTGTTTATTAAGTATATTGAGTTCGGATTGTGAACCACTGGGGATTCGATGCTCAGAGGGAAGGAGTTTGTAACGTAAAACACTTTACTAACCAACAAATAATGTTTATTG